>MU855646.1:0-34261 GCA_033296695.1 Staphylotrichum tortipilum
GGGGGGGGGGGGGGGGGGGGGGGGGGGGGGGGGGGGGGGGGGGGGGGGGTTGGGGGGGGGGGGGGGGGGGGGGGGGTGTTAGTGAGTGGCACTCGAGGAGGTGGGAGTGAGACGGCCAGATGAGATGATGAGATATCCTCTCATCTCAGTCAGATGGGGCAAGTAAGTACTCACATGAATATCCAACCTCTCCCCTTCCCTCCCCTCCGCCTCGACCTCCCTCCACGCGCGCACCGCCGCCAGCGCCGACTGGGCGTACACGTGCCCGCCAAAGGCCGCCTTGTGCAGGCTCAGCCGGCGCGACTCGCCCGTGTAGTCGGACCCGGGCACGTAGGCGGCCCGCGTGCCCATGTAGCGGTGGGCGGTGGTGCCCGGGGCGGCACCGGGGGCGTTGGGTAGCTTGACCAGCTCGAGGGCCTCCTGGAGGGGTAAGGGGGGTGGAAGGTCGGTGTCTGCGTCTGCGTCCATGGTGTCGACTTCAGGAGTGGAAGTGGCGGCAGGAGGCATACTTGGGGGGAAGAGGGCGTGGCGCATTGGGTGTGGCGGTGAGGTTAGGGGGGTTGTGTTGATGGAGATTCCGCTTCCTGGCCGTATCCCTGAGCCCGGGCTGTATGTGTGTATATCCGCTTTGAGAGTGACCAAGTCGTGAGGATGTTTATCCTTGAACCAATCTTCAAGTCCAAGGTAAATGAACAAACGCAACTCTCCTCAAATGACAAAGCACACCGTCACTCACTACTCGGACCGGGTCCCTTCACCCGGCCCAGGGTTCACCCGGCACACGCGCTCTACTCTGGGTGAGGCGGGTCGTCGCGCGTGCCCCGGCCGGAGGCTCCACACTTCGGTCCCCGGCTATGGCCCCGGAACACGTTCACGATTCAGGGAAAGAAGCCCATTTGGGGGATGTGCCGAGGTACGTTTCACGTGACACGATGCGGGGGCCGGTGCGACGACCATCTTCCGATTTTGCCGGCGGTTTGTCTGCTCCGTCTGACCCATACTGCTTGCTGCTCGCTGTTGCTTGAGTATAAAACGGGCGGCAGTCGGCCCATTGTTGTCCGATGTGGCCTTGGTTCGGGTTGGCGTTTGTTGACTCGGGTCCAGCCCCTGAGTGCCTGCCGGCTGGAGGCCGATTGATGCCAACTGCCGCCGTGGCTGGCATCGCGCTTCCGGCTGCCAGCAGAGCAACCACTGAAGGCACTCGCCAGCGACATCGGCCCGCTGCTGAAATGTCAAGCTCATTGAGATGCGCAGCAGAGTTTTCCGCAACTTTGAAACAAGTTTCCTGCCCGTCGGGCTCTGAATCGCCCATCACCTCACGTCCTTGAAGCCTGTGGCGGCGGAATTTCCCAGATGATGGTTCCAGCTTGCTTTTTCCTGTCTGAGCCAAGCAACCATCAATGTTCTGGAGCCAGCCCGGAGCCAAGCGAACCCTCCCTCCATGAACCCCTCCTTTCTACACCACCACCATCATCAAACGCACGCACCACACCACCACTAGCTTCGGTGGGGGTCAGATTCCTCTCTCTTGGGGAAAGGACCAAAAAAAATCGGAGATGCACAACACACTTGCTCCCCCACTCTCCACACTTCGCCCTCCCATCTCATTTTCAAATTTTCATTAGGTTGCCTCACTTCCCTCAGGTGAGACAGAACATAGACAGAACCGGCAAGGCTGAACGTGAGGACGATCTTGAGGAAGAAAACAAATTTCATCTCATGCAGGTCTGGCACTTGCAGACACTTCTGCCGGTTCCTTCTCGCCAAGCTGTGCCTGACACCTGCCAGCGGGCGAGCTAGCGACTGTGTTTTAGTGCGCGGGACGGGGTACGGACGTCATCGCAACTTCGAAGCCGTCCGTTTCACCCAGATGGGATGCATTTCGGCCACAACCACAACCAGAGTCTGCCACTCTCTGGTCGGCACCATCTGGGCTCGCGTAGCGGTACCAGACTTTCAGGGTCGCATCCCCTCGCGCAGGGAAGATTTGTGACTGGTGGGAGAAGTTTGGTGGGGAAGCAGCCGAGTTGTTGAAACCGCGTTCTTTACGAATACTCGTCGCTGGAACGGAAACACAGAGAAAAGGGGGTTCTCGTCGCTGGCTGGCTGCAACGGCAGGCAGGGGTCTGTCTGGCCTGCTTTGCAGCCTGGCACCAGGTCCGATCCATATTGCTGGGTTTGCTGGTCTGCGGTCCACCAGGAGAGGGACCACGCAGGCGTGAGGGTGGAGGGTGGTGCATGCGACGCCCACTTTTTCTATTATTGGCGATGGGGCAGGCCGGGGAGGACGCCCGTTGTGCGTCAGGGCCGATCAGATGGGGGGAGTTTATTACACGGGGGTTGTGCCCATCTCGGTAGGTTCTTGCCCGACGGTGAGGGTGACCTTGACGGTGACGGTTCGCTGGTTGGTGTTGAGGTGGTGGGCAGAACATGTACAGAATGTCTCCCGCTCCTTGTCAGCATCAGCAGTCGGATGAGGGAGACAAGCTGAGCGTTTTTCCGCCTCAAGCCTCCAAGGCTCGACACCAAGGTCAGTCAGCAACGCTTGCACACCCTCATTTACTATGTACGAATCAGGCAGTTGTCAAGAGACAGCAGAAAATCCTGCGGCTGCGCTGGCCCAGGTCATCGGGACATTTCGTCGACGGTGCCTGCAGCTGGTCGAGCAGATACAAGCCCGCCAAGACTTGGGCTCATCACGTCGACACGAGACAAGCAAAGGCCAAGCAAGCATTGCACGGGCTGGCAGAGGTGAAAATCTCTTGCCTCGCAGCTCGGCAGTGCCGCGTCGACCTGCATCTGAGAGATGCAAGATCAGCCTAGCTGTGAGACTCGAAATTTGCAAGGGTCGACGTCAGCGAGGCAAGGGTATGAATGTGTGTTGGAGGCGGTGGTGTTGGTTGTGAGGATGGAATGTTCTAAGAGGCTGCGTGTTCCTGCTGCGCCCGAGAAGGGTCGTCGGGTTGTTGGTGTGTGTGTGTGCCTGCCTGCAAGTGCCTGCAAATGCCGCAACAGAGAAAAACTTTGTCGTCCTTCATTCTGCAGGCGTTCGGTTTGGGTGGTGGTGGGCTGGGCGCGACCCTTGCATACGACGTGTTGGGTGCCGCGTGACCCCTCAGGGCACCAAATGAGGTCGACGCTGAGTGGCTGCTGTTTGGCGAGCAGCGAGGCGCCATTGGCTCCGGGTCGGCACACTGAGCCGGACTGGGCTGGGCTGTTGCTGCATTGCTGCTCTGCTGCTGCTGCTGCTGCTGGCTTCCATTGCTGCGCAGTCGTCGTCTGTCTGTCTGCCTGTCTGGGCCCCGACTGTTCCCAGTTGGGCATCGACCATGTCGAGCCATTTCGTTTTCGTTTCAACCTTAATACCTAATAGCAAGCTCCGAGATATCCACAACAGCCGTGCGGCGGCAGGGATGGGGCGGACGGATGACGGACGGGGGCCAGCGGAGAGTGGATGAGATGGTGGCATGGTGAATGAGCGAGGGGGATGAAGATGAATTCATCCAGGCCCAAGCTGGCGTCGAGCTGGGTGCAAACCGGCCACATACTGGCCCAAGCTCCCTCGTGCTGGGGTCCCAGCTCCGCGGAGACGTTGCACCCGGTGGGTCTAATGCCCTAATTGGGAAGCTCTTCCCCGCAATCCCCAAGCGGGAAACCCGGGGACCCAAGGTAAAAAGCTCTGGCCACACAAAGTTCGTGCAAGCAACCAAGTAGCCTGTTCCAGGGCGGGAAGCTCCGGGGAGGGGAGGGCAGGGGAGGGGGCAAGGGGAGGGGAAGGGAAGGGAAAAGGGAGGGGAGTGCTCGATCCGAGCCAGACCCGACCCTGCACGCGACGGGGGAGGCTAGGGTTAGTCAGTGAGTTAGCTCGCACAAGCCACCGCCCGAGTTTTGTCGAGAGGAGAGGACGAGCTGAAGGGCGAAGCGGGCGAAGGAGGCGAAGAGCAAGAGAACAGCAGACTTGAGCTAGAGTCGATCGAGGTCACTTGCCAGATGGGAAATGCGACAATTTGAGCTGCGTGCATGGGCCAAGCGGTTCCAGGTTTAGGCTGGCTTGCGGGGCGAGGCAGGGAGGCAGGGGGAGGGACAGCGCCTAACGTTACCTGGCCTGGCAGCAGCCGCAGCAGAAGAGCAATGGTGCAGCTGGTGGTTCAGTGTGCAGTGGTACATGTACGCGCGCGGGGATTTTTCTGGGGAGCAGAAGCAACAGAATTGGTTCTGCCAATTCCGATTACGCCACGGAAATTCGACAACTGGGCACAAGTGCACCGCAACTGGACTGCAACTGGACGACGTGCGTCTGGGCCCGCCTCGGTGTCCCTTTTGGTGGGGGGACGGGTCCCTCCATCTGCCGTCTGCCGGTTTTGTTTCTCTGGGGTTTCGTGGTCAGGAGATGCTCACGAGACAGCCACGGCGTTCGCTTCTCGCTGGTTTGCTCGCTGGTTGCTGGTGTCCGTCTCTGGTGAGGCCCTGACCAGAGCAGCTCGCCTGCCGCAACCCTCACTGGGCATCACCACCACACACACTGCAACCCAGCATCTCTCTCTCGCTCGCTCCGCACTTCGGCGCCTTCCCCAGCCTGTGTCACCCGACAAAGCCCGCGGTCTGTTCCGCTCTCTCTCTCTCTGTCGAGAGTCGTTGTCATCGTCCCCCGTCAACAAACTTGCCCCCTCCCCCCCTTCCCCTCAACGCCCCCCTTCCCCCAGCTCTCTCGTCTCCCATTCAGCCCCCTACCCCCTCCCCCGGCTCGTGTCCACCTCGACTCCCCAGAAATTCCTCGATTGGGACTCAACGACTCGACGCCCATGCAACCTCGCCTCTGACGGGGGCCTACCCTGTCCTGCACTGGGCCACCAAGTGACCAGTGACCACCGCACACACACGTTCGGTTTATTCGTGGCTAGCGTCCCTGGCTCGCCCCCCAGGTCCCGCGCCCCGTCGAACGAGATCGCCGTCTTCTCCACCCGACACCGACCGGCTGGATCCCCGATCCCCCAATAAATACAAGTTGGGCTGAGAGCACGCGCCCGTTTCCCCGTCCCCATCCCGCTGTGCCTGCCTGCCTCTTCCCTCTCTCCCTCTCCACGTTTTCCCCCCTCCCTGCCCCCGACGCACCGGAACCACTGGACCCCCGCGCCAACTCTCTCCGCAACCACGAACTGACGACAGACGGGGGTGACTACGCCTCACTCTCCTCACTCTCACACTCTGTCTCTGTGTGTGTGCTCACGCTCTCCCCAACTGCTGCTCCATCCTGCCGACTCGGCCCGCCTCTGCATCGCCCACCAGCCCCCACCCTCTTCCCCTCTGCTGGTTTAATGCCGCCTCGGTCTGGTCGAACATGCGCTGCTAGCATCACGGCGACGGTCACCACCACTGGCAGGAGGATTCTGGCTGGCGTTGCCGGGCGGGAAGGAGGAGGATGACGAGCATGGAGGTCCAGCTTGAGCTCATCGGCCAGGGCCTCGAGCCCTTTGGCCCGTGGCGTCTGGGGGATGTTCGATTCCAACAGCAGGACCACCGCGCCGAGCTCGAGGCCGCCCTGCTGCAGACGACGGCCACCATCCCCGGCCTCAGCGACCGCCTGCTCGAGATCTCCAAGGCCACCCGGGCGGCCGAGTGCCAGAGCCCCGCGCGGCCTGAGGTGACGCTGTCGGTCACCAAGGTGTGCCGGCCGGTCACCCTGCACAGCATCCCAAGCCCATCAGGGGCATCCACGGACTCGACAACAACAACAACAACAACAACAACAACCAAACAAGCCCGGCCTCTCTTCCGCGCACCCATCGACCCGCTCCTCTCCTTCACCCGCCCCGCGCCCGCCACCAAGGCGGTCCTCTCCTTCCCCTTGCGCCCACCGCCGCCCCCTCCCCCGCGACCGTGCCTCAAGCGCCGCCGCCCGGACACCGACGTCGACGGCCCCAACACGGCGGTCCTGGGCTGCAAGAAGCGCCGCCTCCTCCGCCACCTCATCACCTCGCGGCTGTCGCAGCCCTTCTCGCTGCCCGCCACCCACATTCTCAACCGCGAGTCCGTCGCCACCGGCGACAGACGGTTCCTGAAGCTGGCGGCCATCATGTCGGCGCGGCGCCTGCACAGTGCGGCCGCCGCGCCGGGGGGACAGCCCGCCCCGCCGCCGCAGCCGAGCGCGTCGACGTGGCTGCGCAGAGCAGCCGTTCTGAACAGCCTCCGGTCACGGGTGTGTGCTGAGAGGGGATCCGCTCCCCCATTCCAGAACCCCTCAGCATCCTCATCATCGCCACAACCACAATCCCTCCCGCAGTATATCCCCTCCCCCGCGGCCCCCTCCACCCCCCTCCCGCGTACCCTCCACGGGCCAGCCCAAACCCCGGGCCCGCCCCCGCACCCCCGCCCCACAGGCCTCCTCACCCCCTCCCCCTCCATCCCTTCCCCCGCCTCCAACTCCTGCCCGCAAACAAGGCTCCGTATCCCCTCCCCCACCCTGCGCCCGCTCCGCTCCCCCGAACTGCGCGTCACCCGCCTCCCATTCTTGCTGGAGGACATCGACACACTTGATGAGGATGAGGGAGAGGACGGTGTGATGGCTTTCCCCACGTCGGAGCACGAGAGCCGGTACCTGGAGGACGAGGAGGACGGGGAGGGGGAGGGCGGGGTGTATGCGGATTTTAGTGTCATTTTTGGCGGGGGTGGGGGGGATGGGGAAGAGGAGGAGGAGGGGGAGTGGGTGGAGGATTACATGGATGAGTTGGATGGGATTCCATGGGGGGCGAGATGTTAACCGTGCTCGGTGGGTTGGGAGTGCAGGAGATCGGGTTTGTGGGGAGGTATTAGGGAGGGAGGTTGGAGGAATGGTGGATTTGGGGATGGGTTGGGATGGGGTTTGATGGAGGGTGTTTGGCCCCGTGAGAGGGGTTGACTCCCTCGCCTCCCCTTCTGGTTGGGGTACAGTGGAATTGCAAGGGAGGTTTCCCCCTTGCGGGGATTTGAGGGCGGGTATTTATTATGGGTTTAATCATCGGAGTTGGATGGCGCTTTTGAGCACGGTTTTACGGTGGGCGGGCTTTGGCTATCTCGGTGGCATGGCTGATCTGAGGGACACAGCTCATTTGCGCGGGTTTGGCTTGTTTTTTTTTTTTTTTTTGTTTTGTTGGTGATGTTTGGGGAGAGTGATATGCTGATGAGTGTGTTTTAGGGATGCGGAGGTACCGGTGCGGGAGGGGAGGGCGGTGCGGGGTGTGGCAACGGGAGTGGTGAGTTTCTGTCCCTCCATGATTCAATCTCTCTTTTTTGAGAAGTGTACAGGACTGACAAGCATGATGATGCAGGTGGCTGTGGTAGCGGCGGTGGTTGTGGCGGCGGAGGTGGGTGCGGCGGCTGTGGTGGTTAATCTCGTCCGGCCTGTTCTCGTTCCCCAGGCCCTTTGTTGGTGGTGTGGTGTCTCTCCACAGGACAATGTCTCGGCTGACAAGTTGCAGGTGGTTGTGGTGGTGGTGGTGGTGGTGGTGGATGCTGAGAGAATGTGGTCAACGCTCCTCTGGAAACTTGTCCGAGTTGGTCGAGAACGGACTGCGCTTGGGTGCATACACGAACATGGCGGACTTTGACTCGGCTTGGAGGGGTGGCAAAGGGGGTTGACTTGTCTGACCGTTTGTTGGAGGAATGTGCTTTTTTTGGCTCTTTGTTCTTATTCTGCCTTTCCGTCTTTCTGGCAAGCGTACAGTTATTCCATCGATTACTGCCGTTGTTCATGGCCCCCTGTTCGTGTGTCGATTGACCATTGCCGCGCTGTGTGAGCTCGTCCAACGTTGGACTGAGCACAGCAGAGTCTAGCGCAACAAACAGCAGGCCGCTAGCCAGGGCTCTCAGGCCCCAACTTGACAGGAAGCCGCGGACCATCCGGCTCTGGCGTGGGGTGGGGAGGCGAGGCAATCTCGCTTTTGGCGCTGTGCTGCTCTGAGTCTGACCTAACCACACACCGCCATCTGCCTGCCGACGGATGCTCCCTGTGGTCTGGTCGTCTTGAATGGGCAGGGCTCGTCTTCGCTTCGAGGATGCGGCATTGAGCGATTTCCCTTGAGGGGCTGGCTTGCATCTGCATGCGTCGGTCAAAAACACGAAGTCCGTTCGCTACCCGGGAGGCCATCCCCGAGCCAGTGGCAGGCCGTCCCAGTCCGCTGGGTCCCGTTGAAGGAGGGGAGGATATGGGATTTCTGGCCGAGGGCGTCGGTGACACTGCGGGCGGGTTGCATCGAAGTACGGAATACAGCGCACAGTGTCGCCCGAGACGCTGGGCCGATCCCGGGGAAGCGGTTCGCACCACCCCTTCTCGCCCATCCCCCTCCCCCCTGTACCGTGCCGCGCACTAACTCGGGACGCCGGCGTCAGTGGCACCCCAGAGAACGCGCCATTGGTCGCCGGGGGCGGCGCTATGCCGGGATGCGGTGGGTGCTGAGGAACACTTCAGCATCATCGAGTCGCCCAAGCTGTTCGTGGACAAGCCACCGCAGCAGGGACCAGCAGGGAACAGGGGCCATCTCTTGCGCGCCAGGGTCTGGGATCAGCAACCAGCACCCCGAAGCGGAGAGGGGCGAACGTGGACCTTTCCGCTCGCTTCGCTCATCCGTCGGTGGCTAAGCCAGAAGCAAAGGCGCGGACCAGGGTGAAGGGTGGAGAGGGGGGAGCAGCCCGTGCAGGACTCTCGTCCTTCGCCTTGTTGGGGGCTGACTGACCCGACAGTCTGGTTTCCCCCACCCCTCACTTGCATTGTGCCACGACGGCAGTAACTGCATAGTACTCGTCCCATGCCGACGCCGACGGGATCCTGCTGAACCGGTCCCACGGAACTTCGACACCATCCCTCGACTCTTCCCGCTCCCTGCTCGGGAGGGGCGCAAGAATCGCGGGCGACGGTCCTGAGCCAAGCACTCAGGAAACCAGGCAATTGAGTGTGTCCGGTCGACACCAAGCCTCCGCCGCCTTGCTGCTCAGCACCGCGCCCTTCAATTCCCTTTTATCCCGTCCCCCTCTCCTCCTCGCGCACGTGGGTGTTCGTCGCCGCTGGTTTCACCATTGGGCTCGATCTCCTCTCCCAGTGTGTCGAACGTTTGTCGGTCTGCTTCCCCATCCACCTCTCTGGCCAGGTGACATGGCCTCTTTCGATCCCATCGAGTACTTTGGCGTTGGCCACGGCCGAGACATTGCTGTCGTCCGACAGGCGCGGACACCAAGCCAAACCTCCATCTCTCTGTCCGATGGCGAGCCCGCAACCCAAGAGTAGTGCGTGCCAGACCCCCATCGTTCGTTGCGTTTCACCCTCCCGCTGACCCCTCCGCAGCCACCCAGAATGGACACAACATGCCGCCCCTCCCCTCCGCGGCATCGCCAAAGAACCACCATGGCCTCCCCTCCCCTCTTTCGGCCACATCACCCCCGAGAACTCAGTCTCAGGGCGCGTGAACCCGCCCTCCTCAGCCGTCTCCCCCGACGTCTCCAGCCATGGGGGCGTCTCCATGTCGGACCCCGCCCACCCGCACAGCCTCGGGCGATACGTCCACGACGTCGAGAGACACGAACAGATCGCCATGTCCTTCCACTATCCCCCAGGAACCGGCGGGCATCCCGAGCCCGTGGCATCCTACCGCAACCACCACCCATCACAGGACTACACCCACGCTCCGAAACACCAACAGTACCCCAACAGCGACGCCCCCATAAACCGCTACCTCACTGACCTGCTCGCCTACGAGCAGCTCGCCATGGCCCTCCGTGCCGAGCAGGAGGGCTACAACCCCCACGACCACCCAGACATGTACGAGTACGCCATGCCAGAGGGCGTCTCTCTCTCCATCTCCAACGGCCCCGATTTCGATGAGGAAGAGTACTATGAAGCGCGCGCAGAGGAGGAGGAGGGGCCTGTTATTGAGCAGATCAAGATGTACGTCTCCCACCCTACTAACGCTTCTTGCAGACATGTCCAGGTGTGCTGACCGACCGTCCAGGAACGAACGCCAAAGGAGGGAACAGCCCGCCGCCGCCGGCCAGCCGCGTCTGTTCAAGGTGCAGATGGGCCGCAGCCGCAAGCGGTATGCCGAGGCATCGCAGCCGCTGGCGGGGCACAAGGACAAGATGGTCAAGAGGTTCTGATCCATCCAGACGTCCTATCATGGAGTAGAGGGATGGGGAGCAGTTGGTTAGCTGGCTGGTACATGCACATACACACATTTCATCGGCGTCACGGTGTTTGGTTTGGTTGTTTGGTTGCTTGGATTGCTTTGTTGGGACGTTGCGTGTTTGGTCCAGTTTAAAATACCCCCTCGTTTTAGATCTCATCATGGCAGGCCGCGGGGCCACACTACCCGCCTGGTATCGTCTCTGCTCCAGTAACCCTTCCCATCTTTCTGCCAGATCTTGGACCTCTCATGAAATGACTCCATCATCTCATCGTGCTCTGCCACGGTGTAGTCACGCTGGCCCCCTGTGTCGTCGCCAAACCGACCTGGCAGGTCGTTTCGCAGACGATCCCCGTTCCAGAACACATAAGCGCGCTCACGCAGTCAGACCGCATCGCTGACATGCACGAATCCTCCAGCCAACTGCCTGCATTGGCCTCCCGCCATGCTTCGTACGGCCCCGGGTCCGTGTCGTCTTCCTCGGCCTCGTCGCCATGGCACTGCGCGATGGAGTGCAGCTCTGCGTCAGAGTATTCCGCCAATTTCCTGACGTTTGTTGGGTCGTAGTCAATCACTTCCTGCAGAGCCTCGGGCAAGCTGGTTTCGCTCTCGCTGGGGACTGAGGTAGCGGCTGGCGTCATAAGAGTCGGCAATGGCCAATTTGTAGATGAACTCGATACCGTGAGACATCTGCAGCCAGGGTGCTGTGAGCAAATGCACCAACCGGATGATATTTGCAAGCAAAACATGAGCCGCACCCACGACGCGGTCCACGCTTTGGCAACCGGCTTTGCGGCCAGCGCATGGGAGTGCACTTCGCCTTCGTCGACGAGCATCGTCCTGTCGCCCACTGAGTACTTTCGCTTCTGTCGCGCCTTCTATCGGGTCGAGCTATTTGATGCCCTGTTTCGGGACGGCAGTTTCGAGGACACCATGCAACCCTGGTTCTTTCGGAGGCATCACCTTTAGGAGAACGAACAGCTCGCCTCCGCGTACGACTACTTGGAGCAACAGTTTGCCCAAGGTGAGTAGGCTAAAATCGACGAGGGCTCGCACCGTTTGACACCTTCTCACAGCTTTTTTCGATGTCTTTACCCATGATGTCGATTTGGGGAACTGGGAGTCGGCTACCTGGCAGGCGGGGCGGACAATCCATGAAGAGAAGGCTGGGTGAGTGCATCATGGCCGTGGACAGGGCGGGCACGCGGGCCGCGAGGCGGGCGGAGGAGCGGTAGAGCTCGAAAAGCAAGCCGAGGACAGAACTGGCAGCGAGGGGGCGGGGCTGACGCGATGCCATCGCGGCCACGGCATGAGGGAGAAGGGCCGGGGTGATTTGTCGGCGGAGGATTGAGGCTTCAACGCCATGGCTCTCCTTGAAGGATGTGTAGAAATAACGGCAAGCGAGCAGAGCAGGCGTGGGAGACTGGAGATGGTCGAGGTTTCTCAGAATAGTGGTGACGATCTCGCAGGGGAGCTCTGTGATAGACGGCATGGTATGCGGGAATGCCGCTATTGCCGGTGATCTTGGGTGTCAGTGATGAGCTGGCGCAAGTTGCGAGTTGGCAAATGAGGGGAGATGGGCCTGCTGGGTAAGCGCGGCTGGATACCACCTTACGTTGTTAGGTGGTGTTTGTCATTGGGGCCCGGTAACGAAGAACGCCAAGAGGAGAGGGAGAGGAGAAAAAATACAGGGTGCCAGGCGAGGTACGAACCCCGAAGAAGGGCCTGGACGCGGCTCAGCCTGCCGCTGGTCGGTGAAATGAGTCACCCATGCCATTGGGTTTGTCTCAAGCTGGCACTGCCAGCGGCTGTCCGTATGTCTGGCTTCATAGCTGGGGCTCTAACTGCCCCGGCAGCCACTGTCTGATGAGACAACCTCCCTTGCAGCGGGAAGAGTCGTCTTCATCCAGTCGTTAGCGTCCCTAGACTACACTCTCCTCTCTAGACTAGGACCAAGATAAATCCTACTAGTTATTCTCTCCTAGACTAACTAGTTATATATCCTAACGTACTTATTTTCGTATATAGCGGTGCTAAATATATCTCAGCCTATTTTCTTATCCTTCAAGTCACTAATCCAGGATCTTTTTAAGCTAGTATAACGCCCTATATCTGAAGGCAAGTAGTCAAAACCATCTCAATTCATGCTACCGCCCGCTCTAACTCTAAACCCCCTTTACCAATCTATCCCATGAGGTTGCCCTCGTCTATCTGGTCTTCCCATGATGCACCGTCCTAATAAAACCCAAACCCTGGACAAAAGCAAAGAATGGGCAATAGCAAAGAATGGGCAATAGCAAAGAATGGGCAAAAGCAAAGAATGGGCAATAGCAAAGAATGAGCAAAAGCAAAGAATGGGCAAAAGCAAAGAATGAGCAAAAGCAAAGAATGGGCAAAAGCAAAGAATGGACAAAAGCAAAGAATGGACAAAAGCAAAGAATGGACAAAAAGCAAAGAATGGACAAAAAGCAAAGAATGGACAGAAAGCAGAGAACAGGACAGAAAGCAGAGAACAGGACAAAAAGCAAAGAAAAGACAATACCCAGATCCCAAACTCCAAAGTGCCGTCCCCGGCAGAGTTCATGAGTCCAACAACCTCCACAAATCCTAGCCAAACTTTTCCGTCAAATGTCCTCCGTACCGGCACAGTTACCATCCTTCAAGTCCAAACCAAACTTTTCCGCCAAATGTCCTCCTCCATGTCCATACAGTTACCAGTTCCTCCATCCTCCCAGGCCCCCGGGCTGCAATCCCCCCATCGCCTAAGTCCTTTCCCCTCTGATCATTCCTCCGCCGCTCAGTACTCCTCATCCTCCTCGTCATCCAAATCAGCCCAAGAGCGACGCGACACGTACAGCGGCTCGCGAATCCACCGCGGCACCCGCTTCTCCTCCACAGCCGGCGTCGCCGCCTCCTGCGCCTCCTCGTTCTCCTCCACACTCGGCGTCACCTCTCCCTGAATGTCCTCCACCGCTTCCTGCTCAACAGTGTCCTCCACCACATCATTGCCCTCCTGAATCATCTTCCGGAGCGCATACTCCTCATTGATCGCCTTCTGCAGCTTCACCAGCCAGTTGCACTTCTCGTAAACCGGGTTCTCCACGTGGACCAACCACTCCCGCTGCGCCTGTGACAGACCCGACTGCTTCTCCTCCTTGTGGTCAATAACCACCAGGCACTCGCCCTCCTCCTCAAAGTCGCCCTCCTCCGAGATGGTCGCGAGCAGCTGCGCCGCGCACTGCTTGACCTTGCGCGAGGAGTACCCGCTGTGGCGGCTGACCTCGGTACCCTTGCTGCCCTCGCCGATGTCGTCAAACTCCTTGACCAAGCCCTCCAGCGTCATGCGCGGCTGCTCCTCCTTCGGCTCCTCCTTTGGCTCCTCCTCCTGTGGCCACTCTTCATAGAACGCGGTGCAGCGCTCGTCGCAGGTGTGCCCGTACTGGCTCCTCGCATCCACGAAGCAGTCAAACTCGTAAAAGGGCTCAAACCCGTCGTCGAGCCAGTACTCCTCGCCCTCGGGGGTCGTCACCTTGAGCTCGGGCGCGCCCTTGCCCCAGGGGAGCACGACGTCGTCGCGGTCGGCGCTGCCGTACCAGGTGCAGTGCTGCAGAACCCCGTGCAAGGCGCCCGACTCGATCTCCCAGTCGCGGCGCACCGCCATCCGCCCGTCCATGGTGAGGTAGGTGTGGTAGCCCCATTCGGTGTACTCCAGGCTGGTCCAGGACTGCTCGGTGGCGCGGCGGCGGTAGGGTGAGGTCGGGATGGTGGAGGGCTGAGAGGTGATGGGTTCGTCGGCGGAGGTGGGCTCGTCGGCGAAGGTGTGTTCGTCAGCGGGGGTGTGCTCGTCGCGCGGGGTGTTTGGCTCTGGGTTGCTGGGCTGCTTGTAGGGTGAGGGCGCGATGAGGTCGTCATCGTAGGCGGTGTCGTCCTGTGGCTCTGGGTTGCTGGGCCGCTTGTAGGGCGAGGGCGCGATGAGGTCGTCATCGTAGGCGGTGTCGTCCTGCTGTTCGTCCGGGTTGGAGACGAAGTCCGAGCTGGCGTCAGAGAAGGTGTCGTCGGACTTGCCGGACTCCCCGTCGACTCCGTTGATGAAGTGCTCAAGATCTTCCTCGACTTCGTGCGAGCAGATCACCGCTTCTTCCTCGTCGTCGTCTTCGTTGATGAAGTCCTCCAGGTCATCCCCAGCTTCGTCTTGCTGGGCCGGGCGGTACAGCTCGATCTCGTTCGGATAAGCTGCCTCGAACTGGAAGTAGTCGTCGTCGGTCATGGGCGCAAAGGTGTCAGTATCCGGGAAGTGGAACACCACGCGGCCATCCTCGAGAAGGGTGTAGTTGAGGTTGAAATCGCGGCACTTGCGCATGGGGACGGGGTACAGAGCCACGACGTTCTACTCCGTGGTCGAGTCCTCGCCATCCTCCTCGTCTGCGTCCTCAACGGTGGCTTGATGGGTCTTGGTGGCGACATCCTCAGTGTCGAGAGTGCGGGCCTTCTCGGGGGTCGCGGAGTACTCAGTCACTGGGCTGCAAGGGTAGGGCTCAGTGTCGAAGCCAGCCTCAACAGACACCTGGGAGTTGGCGCTGCTGTATGATGAATGGCGTGAGTGGTTGGCGTCAGTGGCGATGTCCTTGGCCAGTGCGATGATGTCCTCCTCCTTGTCGGAGAATGCCTCGAGCCCCTCAGTCTTGTCCTCAGTCGTCGTGACCGGTTCCTCCTGCTCAGGCTCGATGACGGTGGTTTCCGTCGGCTCCGCAGTCACCTCCTCGGCGGTGGCAATAACCTCCTCCTGCTCGAGCTCAATGGGGCTAGCGGGAGCCGACTCCTCTACAGTGGAAGAATTGCTGCTGGGGGTGTTCTGGGTGGGCGCAGTGCCGTCGAGGGAGAGGGCTCGGGCGGCCTTCTCGAGGCGAAGGTTCTGGAGGTTGAACTTGGCGGTGTTCTTGGCCAGGCGCTCGCGCACGAGCTCCTTGTCGGACTTGGCTTTCTCGACAACCTGGGGAACGGACCAGGCAGTGTCGTTGTCTAGGAGGGTCTCAAACTCGCTGTCAAAGATGCTCGAGATGGCGGCATCAAAGTCGTCCTCGAGAATGAGAGCGTAGGCACGGGTTGGAAGAGGAGTGGCCACCTCAGACTCGTTGTCGGACTCGGTGCTCTCGGCGATGGAAGCGGGAGCATCAGGGGTGATGGCCTCCTCAACCTCAGCCTCGATGTCGGTCTCAAAGCCGGCACCCTCGTTGTTGTCGAGAATGGCCTGGATGAAAGCCTTAACATCGCTCTCGGAATCCTCGACAAAGAAGCTCTTGGTGGTGTCCAGAGCAGGGGTGGAGGTGGTGTTCTCGAACACATGCGCAGTGTCCTCAGTGATGGCCTGGACAGTCTCATCCTCCTCGGGAGCGACGGTCTCGTCGTCGGTCTCTTCCTCAGCGTGAGTGGTGGAGACAGCCTCGGTGTCGACGATGTCGTCAGAGGCCTGTTGCTCATGGGTGGGTGCAGCAGTCTCAATGAGCGCCTCAGTGCCGTCGATGAAAGTGATGTCGTTGGTGGGCTCTGCCGCAAGCTCGGTGATGGCGGAGACAACCTCGTCGATGGCAGTGATGTCTTCGGTGGCGCAAGAGGTGTCCTCAGTGGCAATGATCTCGGCCAGGACTTCAGTGGTGGTGTTCTCCGTGAGGGTGCTCTCGTCAATCTCAAGAGAGACGATGCCGTCGGTGACTGACTCGGTGGCAATCACCTCGATGACTTCGTCGGTGAGCTGCGCATCCGAGGGCTTGGTGACATTGATGGTTTCCTCGTGGACAATGTCGGCCATCTCGGCAGAGATGGCGGAGACAAGAGTGGTGGCGGCCTCATTGTCGGTGGTGATGGAATCGGGAGAGCCCTCGGTGTGAGTGAAGACGTCGATGATGTCGGTGATGTCTGTCTTGACGAGCGGGACAGCCGAGAGGAGGGTCTCGAAGAAGAGGGGGAAACCGTTGGAGATGGGCTTGAGAGGGCCGCCGATGCCGGTCGCGCAGCCGATGGCCTTGCTGGCGATGGCCAACAGAGAGGTGCCAGTGGCCGAGGAGGTCTCCATGGTGATGGGCAGACTGGTTTGATCTGTGTTCAACGCTGCGTCAAAGTGTCAGTCATGGCTTGGCAGGAGGTGAATGCGAGCGCAAGTACAAGCCCGTGCGACCGGTCAGGCAAGGATTGTTGACGTGACGGAGAAAATTTTGAGCGCGTTGCCGCAGCCGAGGTGATGGAGGTGGGAGCGGGTGGGTATGATGGTGGAGTGATTGATGCCAAGGGTCCGGGATCCAGGATGACGTAGCCGACTCAGCCTTGTGGGTTGGTGCGGCTGCCACTAACAGCCTCGCTGGTGATGGGTGGTCGATGGGGCCGGGGGAAGGGAGGAGTAATGGGGGGGAGGGGAGCAGTAAGGGGGAGGAGGGGGAGGAGAGGGAAATGGGAGCGGAGGGGGGAAGGACGCAAGAAAATAACAGACAATGGAAATGGACTGGCAACTTACCAGAGTGATGGATTTTCGCCATCGATGAAGTCTTTCCGACGGAATGGCCGATTTCAGTCGCCAGCGCGATGGATGTGCGACGGAAGGGTTTGGCGGTCGGAATCAGGATGTCGGATGGAGAGGAAAATGGCAGGGCCAGGGAAAAGGAGGAGTGCTGAGGTGGCTGCGAAGAGGGCGGTCAGCGGCAAGTCTGGGTGCTGCAGAGCGGGGGGGGAGGCCAGGGAGTGCGGGAAGTGTGAGAGAGGTCAAATCGAAGGCATGAACACTTGCCTGGCGAGATTTCAGGTGCACTTTGTTGCGCAAGGCCGAAATAACGATGATTGTGGAAAGCATGATGAAGGACGTGCTGATGGTCGAGATGAAGATGAGGGGAAGGTTGAGGTGAGAATGAAGTGATGATGAGATGAAGAGGTAAAAGCTGAGACGAAGTCGAGATGAAGTTAAGTTGCGGGCTGCTGTCTGTGGACTGCGAGATCAGCGAGACTGTTTTGGCGGAGAGTGGTGGGGAAGAGAAGGAGGGCGGAATGTGCTAACTGAGTCGGGTCGCATGGAATTTTGTCACTCACCTCGCAGCTCTTCTCCTCAAAGTCAGAAAAGAGCAGGTCGCAGAATTCCGCTGAAGATCCCAGTGATCGAGTGAGAAGGTGGGATTGCTGCTGTTGCGATGGATGGTCAGCGCAGACTGCGGCGGGGGGGAAGGTGAAGGCGCGCCGCAGGATGAAGAATAAGATGAAGAAGTGAGAAGACGGGAAGACGGGCAAAAGGTGGAAAGAGGGGAAGAAGGGCGAGAAGTGGGCAGAGGGGAAGAAGGGCGAGGAGTGAGCTGCGGGAGGTCAGGTCAGCAGGGCAGGAAGACTTACCTCGCGATGGTGATGGCGATGTCGAAGAGTGATGATGAAGATTAATGACAGAAGATCGCAGAGAGGCGTAGGTTGAAGAGTGACAATGGAAAATTGCAGAGAAGCGCAGGCCAGAAGATCGCAGACTGCAAGAGGTGAGCGAGCAAGAGGAGGTAAGAGAGAAAAGGCGGAGGGGGGAGCCGTGGGGGAAGGGGGTATTTATACTTTTCCAGGCACGCCTCTGGAGATCAAATCAACCATCACACAGTTCTTTGTTCTCCATGGGCGGAACTCCATGGGCGGGCAAACACTGGGTCGCGATATTTCATGTCAGGCCAACGGCGCGATTTATCATTGGTGGTGGTTGCTCATGGGCAGGGAGTGATCGCCAGGCACCCGCCCACTTGCCCGCCCATGATGTTTAGTTTCGCGTTTTCTTTGTTCTTCCACGATGGCTAGCATGAAACGCGTCAGGAAGGGGCTCCGGGGAGCCACGGGAGTGTTGGGTGATACCGGCGTGTTGGTGTTTGTTTACTTTGCCCCTGAGCAAATGACGTGGTTGCTCGTGGGCAGGAGGAGTGCCTCTGTCACCCAGACTCCAGTCATTTTTGGTACTCTTGAGAGAGGGCTTCAAGAAAAGCTTTCTATGGCGTAGCCACAGAGCTGATTTATTCATGTGTGCAACGATGGCGGTAGATGCCACGTTGGAACAGCGCGCAATTCGAACGAGGTGGGTGGGAGCCGTGGACAGGGGCGGAGCTATTTTCACTTGAACAAGACTGCCCAACCTTTATTATTTAAAAAATCGAGGCTCTGATGGCCCAATCAAAATTCGAACGCCATCTCCAAGTCCGTGATCCAGCGCCCCAACGCGACGGGGAGGGCGAGAACCGTGGGCAGTGGGCAGTGGGCAGCGGTGAGGGAGCGGATTTTCACTGAACACGATCGCCCACACATTGGAAGTTCAACCATCGAAGCTCTGACGACCCAATTATAGATTTGAACGCCATCTCCAAGTTCGTGATCCAGGCAAGCAACGAACAGTCCCGCCCACAGAGATCTCCTTGTGGTCTTGGCAGCAGTCCTCGTGATCAGGGGCTCTGCCAGTGAACAGCTTAAACTGTTATTACTAGACGTTCTCAGCCAATTCCCGGTTGACAGCCGTTTGCAATCATGAATCTTCCAATGCCGCCTTCCTTATTTTCCAGCACTCACTGTCTCAGGGGCGGGTTTCTTGGGCGGGATGCTTCCATGGGCGGGTTGCCAGGCTCCAAGTTGCCAAGCAACCAGCCCAACTCTTTGTTTACTTTGACGCCAGCAACAATTCCCATCCCCCATCTCTGCCGACCACCACCTCGACGCGTCCATCGACAATTCCCAGTCTCACCGGCACCCAGGCAAAGTCACAAGAAGCTTGTTCGTTATCTCGACGTTGATCGTGGTTGACGGCAGCCAATCATGTTGGGGATGGCTTCTGCGCGTGCGCGGCTTGCGGGGTCGCGGCGGCGGCGTGTGGGGCCGGAGGTTGGGGGCAGGGGGCGTGCGAGCGGGAAGGCATTCAGGGGACCAGGGGGCGAGGACAGGGTGGTGGTGGTGGCTGGGGAGGCCTCATGGCAAGGGATTTCATGACTCGTTGCCCGCTCAGCTTTCTTTTCTTTTCTCATTTTCTCCAAGTTTATCTGGCCAGAGACAGAGGGAAGGAAGCCTTAGCTAAATCCGCGCCACACCGGTCCCATGGATTCCGGGACGGGGCGCATGCAGTGAGCACTGGGGATTTCACATGTTGGGTTTGTCGCGACTGGTTGGAGCAAACCGCAGATGATCCTTATGTCTTGGCAGCTTGGAGCAATCCTGGCCTTGGTCGTCCTTCCCTGGCCCCAGCCAGTCCAGCAGGACCCAGCCACCAACGGCGTGGAACACTACCTACTGCTGGGCACCACACAAGCTTTGCGAGACAAAAACAATGGAGCTGTTCAACCCCAGATTCGGCACACCCACCGCCCACGTGCTGCTCCCACTTCCTGCACATTCGAGCGGCCAAGTCCACAGAATGCAGACACAACACGCCCGCCTCGACAAAGGGAGGGCCCGCAAGATAATTATCACGCCATCTGATAGGAAGCTGATAGGAAGCTGCTGGTTGGGAGCCAGGCCCCAAGCGCTGTGCCCCGCGCCAGTGCGGGGTAACACCAGTCCACCAGACCAGGTTTGCTGATGACGGGATCAGGCGGTGTGGGGGGGGGTCGGGGAGCACCCTGAGAGGGCCAGGGAGGCCCCAGTCGATGGTGGGTGAGATCCAGAACGGGACGGGAAGGGGGTCAGCCTGACCTGCTTATAACCGGCCCCGCATCCAACACGCATGCACGTCGAGCTTGGAACTGAACGGACAGCGTTCCTCGCTTGCTTTCCCACCGCTCTCACCCTCTCACGCGTTCCCAGCCTGCTGCCCCTCTCCTGTCCCTTGCTGTGAGCAGCAGCCGTCCACGATGGCGACCACCACGGTGGCGAGTCTGTTGACGACGGCGGTCACCTCGGCGGTGGCGCCAAAGTCGACGGGCGGGAACAGAGCCCCGTCCCAGGGCGGCGTGATTGAAGGCGCGAACCCGTCCGTCTACAACCCCAAGGACCCCATTACCATGTTCATCATCCAGGTGAGTTAGCCACCCATCAAAAACTCAGGGGGAGCCAATGGGCGCTGACATGGCAACTCCCCCGGCAGGCCAGTCTGATCATCATTGTCTGTCACATCCTCCACTGGCCGCTGCAAAAGATCCGCCAGCCACGCGTTATCGCAGAAGTCATTGGCGGCATCCTGCTCGGGCCGTCAGTCATGGGCCGCGTGCCTGGCTTCCGCGCCGCCATCTTCCCGGCCGAGTCGCTCCCCAACTTGACGCTTGTCGCCAACCTCGGTTTGGTCCTGTACCTCTTCCTCATCGGCCTCGAGACCGACGTCCGCTTCCTGGTCAGCAATTGGCGCGTGGCCACCTCTGTCGCCTTTGCGGGCCTGGCCCTCCCCTTTGGCCTCGGCTGCGCTCTCGCTTGGGGCGTGTACCATCAGTTTTCGGGGGATGATGGGATCCTGAGTATCGGGTTTAGCGTGTACATGCTTTTCATTGGCGTGGCCATTGCGATTACGGTGGGTTCCAGAATAGTTTTTGAGTCTTTGTTGCGTCTTTGTTCTCCAAATTGACCCTCGACTTGCAGGCCTTCCCCGTGCTGTGCCGTATCTTGACGGAACTCAAGCTGCTCGACACGTCTGTCGGTGTCATTACTCTTTCGGCTGGCGTGGCCAATGACGTGGTTGGTAAGTTGGAAAAGATTACCGTGGATTCACAGACCATGCAGCACACGCTGACAACCCACAGGCTGGATCCTCCTCGCCCTCTGCGTCACCCTCGTCAATGCGGGCAACGGTCTCACAGCGCTGTGGATTCTCATGGCCTGCGCCGGCTACCTGCTCTTCCTGCTGTACCTCGTCAAGCCCGCTCTCGTCTGGCTGCTGCGCCGTACGGGGAGCATCGAGAATGGGCCGTCACAGACCATCATCTCCGTCATTCTCCTCCTCGCTCTGGCCTCGGCCTTTTTCACTGGCATCATCGGCGTCCACGCCATTTTTGGCGGCTTCATGGTCGGCTTGATTCTGCCGCGCGAGGGCGGCTTCAATATCAAGGTCACGGAAAAGCTCGAGGATCTGATCGGCGCGGTCTTCCTGCCCCTCTACTTTACCCTCTCCGGTCTGAACACGAATCTAGGTCTCCTGGATAGCGGCATTGCATGGGCCTACGTGGTGGCCATCACTTTGGTCGCTTTCTTCACCAAGGTCATTGGGGCTTCCCTGGCGGCCCGGCTCAACGGTCTTGTTTGGCGCGAGTCCTTTTCCATCGGCGTGCTCATGAGCTGCAAGGGTCTCGTCGAGCTTATCGTTTTGGTAATTGCGTCTCTTGCCCCTTTGTCTGTCTCCAACCTGCTGACTTGACCAGAACATTGGCCTGCAAGCCCGGATTCTCAGCAGCCGTACCTTCACCATCTTTGTCGTCATGGCACTGCTCACCACCTTTGCCACCACCCCGCTTGCCACCATCCTGTACCCCCCGTGGTACCAGGAGAAGCTCAAGGCGTGGAGGCGTGGCGAGATCGACTGGGACACTGGCGCGCCGCTCCCCTCGTCATCCAGCCGTGATGACGAGCCGAAGGCGAGCAAGCCGGCCACAACTGACCGCGTCCGCCGCCTGCTGGTGTACCTCACTCTCGACAACATGCCGTCCATCCTTGATCTCGTGTCGCTCTTCGGCATCACCTCCACGGCCGCCTCTCAGACCCACCCCGCCGACAAGAAGGAGGAATCTAAACCCAGCAGCTCCTCACAGTCCCTCAGCGACGGCGGTCGCGCTGTCCTCGCCCACGGCATCCGTCTCCTCCAGCTGACGGATCGTGACTCGTCCGTCATGACAGTGTCCCAAGTCGACGAGTACAGCCAGCTCGATCCAGTCGTCAACATCTTCCGCACGCTCGGCCAGCTACACAAGATCGCCGTCTCGGGCGAAGTCGCCGTCATGCCCGAGACCCGCTTCGCCGAAGCCCTCGTCTCCAAGTCCTCCGCCATCTCCTCCGACCTCCTCCTCCTCCCCTGGGACAAGACCGGCAGCCCGGGCGCGGCCCAAACCATTGCCGAAGCCGTCAACAACAAGCTCGTCTCGTCCTACGCCAACATCATCCGCCCGATCCTCCAAACCGCCGACCACAACGTGGGCATCTTCTTCCCGAAGCCGCCGCTCGCCTCCGCCACCGCTGGAACCGCCGGCGGCAGCAGCACACCGCAGCGCGTCCGCCTCACGCGAGCCTACTCCTTCAGCGACATCAAGCACGACATTCCCAGCACCATCCCCGTCACCAGCCTGTCCCACCACATTTTTTTCCCCTACTTTGGGGGGCGCGACGATGAGCTCGCCCTCACCGTCGTCCTGCAGCTGTGCGAGAAACCCGACGTGACCGCCACCGCCGTCTTCTTCACCTCGGAGTCGTCCTCCGAGGACACGTACTTTGCCGCCGTGGCAACTGCCTCCCGCGGCGCCAGCCGGCTCGGCTCGCGCGTCAAGTTTGAGACGGTGCCGGCGAGGGATGGGTATGCCGCGGTGCTGGAGCGGGCCGCGACGGAGCTGCAGCCTGAGGCGAAGGAGGTGAATTCGCACAAGCTGGTTGTTGTGGGACGCAGGGCGGGGGTGGAGGCTGTGGGCGGGAAGCCGACGTACAAGGTTGTTGAGGAGGTGAGGGAAGGGCTGGGTGCCGTGGCGGCGCATCTTGTTGCGTCGGGGCTGAGGGTCGATGTGTTGTCGGTGCAGGCCAGGGCGCAGGTTGCCGGCTGAGGGGACTCGAAGGGAATTGTTGTTTGTGTATCAGTGAGTCTTTTGCGTTGGGGGGTGGATCTTAAATAGGGCTTGAATCAAGGTTGAATTATCAGAGCACTCCTGAGCACAGGGAGACTCATGTGCGTCACTTTTACCCGTCGAATCCTCGATGCTCCATCCAAAGTTCTTGACGTGGGTGCCGGGCAGCTTCTGCATCTGCGGGACGATCTGGATGCCCGAGGAGCCGTTGTCGACGACGGCGATGCGCTTGCCCCGAGTAGTTGAAGCTGTGGTCCCAGCGGACCGATTGCGTCAGGTGGCACTTGAACTAGTCATATAGGTGCTGGCTGAGGTTGGTCATCGGAGTTGAAGTGAGAGGGAGCTTCTTCTGGGTGGTCAAGTGTTCTGGTAACGACTGAAATGAGGGGGGATTTGAGATGCGGGGAGTGTTTGTTGCCTAATTCATTGTTGACTCCAGCTGGTATGATCATGTACGCCCAGCCATCAAGCATCCTGGCCCAACTGGGGAATGGTTAAACAAGAGTGATGAGCCGACTTCGCTGGGGCACATGAAACAAACTACAAACCATAGAGCAGGCTTGAGTCACTTGCATTCCCCCCTGCCTTGAGCAGGCAAATAGCTGGACACAGGGACAAATTCTTCAGAGTGGACTGAGGTAGACAGGAGGCTGCTTATTTCGGTGATAGAGGTTGGATATTGCCTGTTCAGTTGAGTGGAGCTGGGAAACCAAACTTCTTGACGGGGTAAGGGGGTTTGATCAATGAGAGATTGTCCTGTGATCCAGGTAAACGATGTTCGTCCGTCTGTATTAGCGTCACCATGGAAGCTAATTCCAGGGACAAACCGTCTCGAGTTTAACGTTTGCCGAAAACACGAAAAGATCATAAGTTGCATCTTGGTGAACAACACCGAGGAAGCTTGCTGTATACTGAGAACAGGGAACTCCCTTCTCTTGTATGCGTCACTGAGCCTGGCCAACCCATTCCTCAGCCATGCCTAGTTGCAATCTTCATGAGGAAAAGAATAACTAGGAGAGAGTAAAGAAAACAGAAACATGGGGAAATAGAATACCAACTCCTGACCACGATCAACAACGCCCATTTTACCTGGCAAAGACAACTTAATCGATCAAACATGGCCTAGTGATCATGTTATTGGCTTCTTTACGGGCGGAATTGCTCACCGGGGCTCAGCTGGTCCGATTGGGATACCCCAAAGCTTGCCCGTGGTTGTGAGAGGGGTTTGGTTCATCGCAACTGTGACACGAAGCTGAGGTTGAGAAGTTTCGATCTCTCAAGCCACGCCAAGCAGGTTTTGTTGTTTGGGCAATGTTGGACAGAACAACGCCATGGCATGGCGACAACTGATCCGCCTCGGGATGGATGGATGGTTTCCTTGAGTTTGGGCTTCGGTTCTGCTGGTTCTCTTTGTTCAGGGGCAAATCCCGCCCATTCCCGGCGTCCCCTTGTGAACCGCAACCGCAGTGTAAAACAACGGGTTAAGAGAGGACTGGACAACTCAAGTGGTGTTGGATACTCCTCACATGGATGACGGAAGACATAATGACACACGCTGCAAGCTCCACCGCAATCCCCCACCCGTAACATGAGTAACGGTTTGTGTTTAACTTGTTTATTAACTACAAGCACATAGACAATGAATGGACTCATGTATGCGACTTCGGGTATCGGCCCTGCGGCGTCTGCACTGCTGGTCAGCATTTACATACAACCACCCTCGGCCTTCCGGGCTTGTCTCTAGTCCTTGTAAATTCTGACCTTGAAGTCGTCCAGCCACTTGTCCTCGATGGTGACGAGCTGGGACGCCTGCGTCCGCTTCATGTACGCGTCCTCCTCGGTGTCCTTGTAGTCCTCCCTGTCGGTGTCCTTGAATCCCTCCTTGGCCTCGGAGCGGGGCACGATCATGAGCGAGCGGCCTGGAAGCACGATCAGTCAAAAATATATCTTGGTGCAAGTGGAGGATAGTAAACGCACCATTGATGGTATTGTCACACGAGATGCGCATGAAGCAGCCGGCGCAGTCGGCCGTCTCGCCAAACTGGATGCCGCGGTCGACGAGCCACTTCTCGTACTCGGCGGTGCGGATGGCGCTCTTGATCCAGCAAGGCGCGACATAGTTGATGCGGATGCCCTGCTCCCACGTGTTGCGGCGGGCGGCGCGCATGAAGCCGCGCAGGGCGTACTTGGTGGCGGTGTACTCCCAGTTGCCCTGATGAAACGAAAGATGTCAGCGGGGATGTTCCAGTTTTGTGTGTCTTGGGCGAATGCGGCACATACTGGCGAGTCGATCCAGGCCACCATGCTGCCCGTCATGATGAAACACCTGTCGCGCTCAGGCACGTCGGGCTGCTGGCGGAAGTAGTGGACGGCCAGCTTCCATGTGTATAGTGTCCCGTCAACGTTGACTCTGACGATGTTGAGGTCCGGCTTGGTCGGCTCGCCATTGGGGTCTGAAGTGGGCGAAGAGTCAGCAAGCCACACTGATCGCCGAGGCTGAGCAGTCACACACCATCCAAGTTCCACAGGCTGTCCCCCGAGCTACGGCTGATGCCGGCGTTCGCAATGACGACGTCGACGCTGTTGTGCGGGCTCCTGGTCTTGGCGGTCTCGAACATGTTCTTCTGCTGGTCCCAGTCGCGGATGTCGACCTTGACAAAAGCGCACACCTCCTTGCCGGCGGCGTCGTTCAGCTCCTTCTGGATGTCGAAGCCGCGGTCCGCCATGTCACCGAAAGTGACGAAGGCGCCAGCGGCGACATACTGGCGCACGGTTTCCTCGCCGATGCCGTTGGCGCCGCCTGTGACGATGACGGACTGGCCGACGCACTTGGTCCGGTCGGGAACCACAGTGTGGTCGATGGGGCCGTTGTACTCGTAACGCTGGAGAGGCATGGTGGGCGAGGTCTGTGATGTGTGTGGTCTGGGGTGTACCGT
Organism: Staphylotrichum tortipilum; assembly: GCA_033296695.1. Taxonomy (NCBI): domain Eukaryota; kingdom Fungi; phylum Ascomycota; class Sordariomycetes; order Sordariales; family Chaetomiaceae; genus Staphylotrichum; species Staphylotrichum tortipilum. Next base: position 25,813 of record MU855646.1, read on the forward strand.
GGGCGTGAAGGTTGGAGGATCTTGGAGAGGCTAACAGTGCCAAGTCGAGGAGGGATCAAGGGGGGGAGGAGGTAAATCTGGTGAAGATGCAATGGAATCTGGGGAACTGGGGAATGCGAAAATGCAGAATCTGGGGCATCTGGAGGGGCGCATGGCGTGATGTTTTGACTGCTCAGGATCCTCCCGGATCCGCAAGCGGCTCTCCATCCATGGCTCCATGCCGCGAGGGCATCCCCTCGACCCCTCAGTCCCTTGATCCTGCTCCGCGACAACCGCGCCGAGTTGCGGATGCAAGGTTGTGCTCTCGGCGCAAATGGTGGGAAGCAGGGTCCCTGAGAGCCGACCCCACAATTCTCCGCACCTCGCTGGGTTGGAAGGGCTGTGGTGGGGCTGCGTGCGGGGTTCCAGGCAGTCGGTAATTCTGTTTTGGGATTGCCGGCGCGGGGAAGGTGCAAGGCGCGCAGGCCTGGCGGCCCCCTGAGCGACCCCCTGAACCCCAACGCGTCTCCATCTTGGCACTTCGGCAACACAACAGCGAGCAGGGCGACCAGGGCGACCAGGGCGACCAGGGCGACCAGCCGGGCACTGCGCGCCGATAGTCACCGCCGGCCGCGGGACCCAGCCCTCCCGGCTTACTCGAACACAGCGGCATGCCGAAAGAGACGCGATTGCTGGTCGGGATCGGCCCACTGCTGGTCCGCTTGCCATCAGCTGATGGAGTGGGTGATGGAGTGATGGAGTGATGGGCGGGCCTGGGGGAGGGGAGGGGGTTTTCTCTGGTGGACTTGCTGGGGATCCACGATGGCTTGTTTCTCGCCGCCAGTCGAAACTCTCTCATTGATGTTTATATCTAGGATCCGTCCTCCTGGCTGGCTGCTGCTTCTCAAGTCAGACCAAAACAATCCCACCAACACACCTCACCGCCCTCATCCCCCTCATCCCCCTCACCACCATGACCGCCTTTGAGGACTGGCAAACCCTGCCCCAGACCAACGCAGCCACCACCGCCACCATGGGCCACACACTCAGCACAAACCCGGTAGACGCAGCCGCGACGTCATCCCAGGCGCCCAGGCAAGAAGCCACCGAGCTCCCGGAGGTGCCTATGAGCGCCAACATCCTCCAGAATGCTGCCGCCGCCGCCTCAGCAATCGCCGACGAGGCGGATCCTTTCTCCCTCAGCCCTGACTATGCCTACACTGCCCGCAAGATCAAGGTCATCACCATCGGCGCCGGCTTCTCGGGCCTGCTCATGGCCCACAAGCTGCAGCACCGCTTCCCCGACATCAGGGGCATCGTCGAGCACAAGATCTTTGAGGCCCTCCACGACGTTGGCGGCACCTGGCTGCTCAACACGTACCCGGGTGTCCAGTGTGACGTCCCAGCCCACATCTACGTGAGTTTGCCTGCCAGGAAGCGGTAACCCTTTTTTAGCAACCAGCACTGACACCCTCGCCAGTCCTTCCCCTTTGACCCCAACCCGGATTGGGAGCGCTTCTACGCCAGCGGTGCCGACATCCTGGCCTACATCAAGGCCACGGTCAAGAAGTGGAACCTCGACCGCGACCTGTACCTCAACACGCGCGTGGTGGGCGCCGACTGGCTCGAGGCTGAGGGCCAGTGGAAGGTGACGGTGGAGCACGCGGGCGAGCGCCGCGACGAGTACTGCCACGTGCTCATCTCGGCGCAGGGCGTGCTGGTGCACGAGAACTGGCCGCGCATGCCCGGGCTGCGCGACCAGTTCAAGGGCCACCTGACGCACTCGGCCCGTTGGGACCACAGCTTCGACTACTCGGGCAAGCGCATCGCCGTCATCGGCAACGGCTCCTCGGGCATCCAGATCGTCCCGCAGATGCAGAAGTTGCCCGGCACCCACGTCAAGAACTTTGTGCGCGGCCCCGCCTGGGTCTACTATCGCGCCCCGCCCTCCAAGCACCTGGGCCGCGAGTTCGACGACCCCAACCCGGAGTACACGGCCGAGGAGCGCAAGCGCTTCCGCGACCCGGAGCAGCACCTGGCACACCGCAAGGGCATCATCCAGCGCAGCAACAAGTCCTTCTACATCTTTGCCAAGGGCGAGAACAATAAGGAAGGCATGCGCGTCGCCTCGGAGCAGATGGCCGAGAAGCTCGGCCACGACAAGCGCCTGTGCGACATGCTGATCCCCAAGTGGGAGCTGGGTTGCCGTCGCATCACCCCGGGCCCCGGGTATCTCGAGTCGTTCCTCCAGCCCAACTGTGAGATCACCAACAGCGCCATCACCCGCGTTTCCGAGAACGCCGTCCACACGGCCGACGGGGAGACGTATGAGTGTGACGTCATTGTCTGCGCCACCGGTTTCGACGTGTCCCACCGGCCCCGGTACCCGATCGTCGGCCTCAACAAGAACACCAACCTCGCGACCGACTGGGAGGAGGATCCCACCTCATATATGTCTGTTGCTGTGCCCGAATTCCCCAACTATCTAATTTTTATGGGGCCCAACTGTTTGGGAGGCCACGGTTCGCTTGTTGAATCGCTGAACTGGACGGGCGACTACTTTGTCAAGTGGATTCGCAAGATCGCGACTGAGGATATCAAGTACATCCACCCCAAGCGCGAGGTGACCGAGGCGTTCCTCAAGACGGGCGACGAGGTGCACAAGACGCTCGTGTGGTCGGGCAGCTGCAGCAGCTGGTACAAGCGCGGCAAGGTGGACGGGCGCGTGACGGCGCTCTTCGGCGGCAGCGCCCAGCTGTTCCAGCGGATCCTGACCGACATCCGCGCCGAGGACTTTGAGATCAAGTACCGCACGGCCAACCCCTTCCGCTTCATGGGCAACGGGTTTACCGAGTTTGAGATGGACGAGAAGAGCGACCTGGCGTGGTACGTTGAGAAGGCGCAGCCGTTGGAGGAGTGATCAGTGCAGGGTTAGAGGATAGATCTTTCTTTAGATGTGTGCTTTCTTAATGTAGATACCAATCGTTCTTGTCAATCCCTCTCCAATCTTTGTGGTTGTGACGCCGTCTGCAGTTGCGCCGTAGCGGCGGTAGAAGTTACGGACCACCCCCGTTGCGTTTTCCAGGCGGTCTGGGGGGCACCCTAGTGCGTTGGTCGTATCCAATCCACTTGAACAGTATACTGTGTACTTCAGACAAGGGCGGCCCCTCGGCCGTGGCGGTCGAGGCGGGAGTCCAAGACTTCCTCGACCTCGAACTCTTCTGTACCGTCGACATCTACCGGTGGAGGAAGGTCTTGTCGTTGACCAGGCTGTGGTTCGTTAGCTCAGGGCGGAGCAGGCTGACGTGGAACACCGGGTGGTTTTTCATCAAGGCGGGTAGGTCCAGGCGGTAAGCGTACATGCTGATGACTTTGGTGATCTCCCCAGACTGTAGCGTAGCCCGAATACTGCTTCCCTGTCCTGCCCGTAACCTTGAGAAAGTTAATATTAGTACCTAACTACGCCAGGCTCTCGAACAGACCGAGCGCCGCGTCGGCACCTGATGCTCAGAGGGTCGGTCGAGATTTGACATCGGTTTCGCCGATCTCCGTCTGCAAACACGAGCGATGCAGGAGGCTTGCCGGTACTATCGAGCCGCGCAGCAGGGAAGATCGTTGTAATTCGGGCGTGGTGGAGGGACAGGTTGCGGTTGAGGAAGGCGGCGGTGTTCTCAATTGTCATACATGAGTAATTCTTACGCAGGCCAAGACACATCCCCTTTGTTTCCGCAGGGAGGTCCATTGTCATCCCGTGTGCGACCTCGGATCGAGCTGGATACAAGCTTGGTTCGAGCACAAAACTCCTGGTATTTATCATGCATGTGTTGGGCACTCGGCTAGACAATTTCAGTCGGAAAGGTAGCTCCAGATGGAACTCATTCCGGCACACTTACAAGATCGAACGGTCATCACCCCCCACGCTTACACCCATAGAATGCATGTATCGCGAAAATGGCCCGGAGTAAGCAATCGCCGCTTTGAATCTGAATAGCCTCCAAAGTACCGTCTTCCTCGCTAACCTCACACAAGAATCATCCCCGCGGAGTCTAGGTTGCCGGCGCGTTACCATCCTTATCGTCAACTATAGCCCCAACCAGCTCAAGTTCGATCCCGAATCCGTGCAGCTACGACGAGGAAAATGGGAAGATCCCGCCGAGGCTGTGGTGCCCGAAGTCATACTGCTAGGCGGGAGCCTTCTCCTACGGTGCCGGTCGGTAGGATTCGCTCGGAGTATCGAGGGCTCCGTGACATGCCGCCTCGCGGGCCACGCGCCCCACGACAGCGTCCGGTTCACCTGGAAGAGCTGCTACTTTCTCCCTAATGTCTACAGCGCGCAGACGAGCCGTGAGGGATGTAATATTGAAATCGAGGGAGCGGGCGGTGCTCGTGCAGTCGTTGTATTCGTATTTTTGTAAATAGTACATGGCGACGCGCGCGCGTATTTGTAGTTCTGTTTTTATTTTTATATAGTTAACTAACTAGAGATAACTACATAGAGACAGCGTACCTGGCATTTCTAAGATAGGAGACTGTCAGAACCAAGGCAGCTGCTTGGTTCCAGCCGTAAGCGGTTGCTAGGGACAACAGGCCTGTGAGCGACATCGCCGGATTAGAGGATTTGATCGTAGCGAATCAGCAGGACGATGATGTAGGATGATCCTTAGCATTCCATTCCCTTTGATTTGTCTGCCGCTGACATCCCACTCCACCTCGATCGAACGCTTTAGGGAAAGGCAACCCACATCATACCACAATTGCATCGCGATTGTGTAGATGGCTTGTTCTAGAACTCGGCGTGTTTCCCATACGATAATTAATGATGCGCACAATAAAAGACTTTACGAAGGTGGCAATAAGTACTAACGACGAACTAGATATTACGTGTGAATCTCCTTTCGGGGTCAAACAAACAGCGCGTCGTAATAGGTACCTAATTAGTTACTCATTCTTCCTGCGCCAGAGTATCGGCCCGAATCAAGACGACGTCCTAATCTTCATAATTTATTTCAGAAATACTGCGCCATGTTTGGTCCACGACGGCATCCCATCATCGGCACCGCCGCTGTGGTCGGGGCGTCTCGCGCCTCGGCTAGACACGAAGTCGAGCGGCAAACGGAAGCGCAGGCGCAACGAGAGCGGGAGGTCCAGCGAGAAGCCGAGCAGAGGAACCGTGAGAAGATGGAGGAAGAAGCCCGGATTCAACGGGCAACCGAAGCTGCGTTGAGAGCTCAGGCTGCTTCTTATCCTGCGGGTGCACCGAATCTCGTGCCACAGCCTGCTTACGCAGCGCAGAATGTGAGCGGCCCTGGTTTTCAGCCGTCGGCGGCGCCAGTCCGGGGTATGCAGAATATGCGGTACTGCCCGGCGTGTGGCAACGCCTGCGAGATGTTGGACAAGTTTTGCAGGGGATGCGGAGCAAGGCAGGCTTGAGGACAAGAGGAATGAAGAGGAAGAGCCCGTCGAAGAGAAGATTTCCTGTCATTCAAAAATTGTACAACTTCAACGTAACTATAGTTAGTAATATTTTCTATTTGCAGATCAGAGTAACGTTAACTCACTGCGGCTGGGGTTAATAGCTTCTGTTGTTACCCGTTGCTTGTGAGAACGCTGTCTGCAGTTATAACCAAGGACTCGCTTTCCTTACCAAGAATCTCATCGCCGCATTGCCCTTCATCCATTGCTTGGACTTGCAACACCATCTCATATCTATTATTTACATCCCCAACCCAACCGGGCCGAACCCAAACAGATCCCCCTGACTGAACGGCTCTAGCAAGCCCCGATAATCGACCATGAACGCGTCCTGAAACAACAAACCCTCAGGCGACGGAAACCGCGTCGTCATGCCCTGCTCGCTCCCCTGCAGCAGCGCCTTCGCGATCCCCCCCGTCGCCGGCGTCACAAACGGAAACAGCGCAGTCCAGTCAAAATCCCTCCCAACACCCCCCAGCTCCTCCTGCACACTCCCATCCGCCGCGCCCCCAAGCTCAAACTCCAACCTCCCCCCGTGAGCACCACCACCACCACCACCCGCTCCCCCGCCCCTCAACCGATCAAACCCCTGCCTAATCACCTTCGCAGACCCCCACATTCTCTGCAGCTGATCCACCGCCGTCGTCAACACATCCAGCCCCTCATTCGCATCCCTCGCGAGCGCGGGGATCCGACACGCCTGCAACAGCGCTGTGAACGCCGTCCCGCTGTACCAGCACGTGATGGCCATCAGAAACCGCGCGTCGCCACGGGATAGAATATCCCGCAGGATGCGGACGATGCACGACGCGGCCAGGATCGCGGGGGGTAGCGCCTGGGGGAGGTCGTGGGCTGTGCGGCGCAGGTGGAGGACGATGATGGTGGTCAGGTAGGGGAGGTGGAGCTGGTGGACGTCGCGGTCGAAGGTGTCCGAGTCGGTGCGGGCGTTGGAGATGGGGAGTTGCAGATGCGGGGGCAGGGCGCGGACCCATTCGACGAGTTCGGTGCGGAGGTGGGTTGGGAAGGCGTCGCCCGGGCGGGCGAGGAACTTGGCCACGCGCCCGATGATGGCGCAGAGGGAGACCCAGTGGATGAAGACCTCCCCTTTACGTTGGAGGTGCGGGACGGGGGGGAAGTCGGAGAGGGTTGGGGGCGCGATGCTGCAGTCGGTCGGGTCGATGATGCAGGGCTTGCTCTGGCAGAGGGCGGTCAGGCGCTCGCGGGCGAAGGCTGTCCACCAGATGCGCCGGCGGAGGCTGAGCTGGAGGAGGTCGCGCATCGGGTGGGACGGGCCCAGTTCGCGGTGGAGGTTCATCTGCTGCGCGTGCCGGATCAGGACCGATGTCCACCACCAGGAGGAGTGGCGGTGGGCGACCGAGATGGAGCGCGGTGCCCACCAGTAGAAGAGGGAGAGCGCTTGGAGGGTGGTGAGACCGCCGGCTTCTTCGTCGTTGTAAAAGATGGCGGTGGCGCGCTTGTAGTAGGCGGCGGGCCCATCGTGGGGGATCAGCGGCGGGCGGATGTGGCTCCCAGCCACGGCAAGGGCGTTGGCCAGCAGCGGCGACCGCAGCGTATCCTCGGAGATGCGGTCGACGTCGAGAACGGGGGCCCACGGGTAGCAGAACTCGACGTACGTGTCGGCGTAGATCTGCTGCAGCTCTTGCTGGCGCGAGTCCGACAGGCTGTAGCCGTACTCGAGCGTCGCCTCCAGCTCCTGCTGCTCGGCGTCGGCGTTTGTCTCGGGCCCGTAGACGTTGAGGAAGCCCGTGTCGAGGTCGCTCGGGTTGCTCCGCCCCGTGGCCACACCGATGAGCAGCTCGGTCGTGGGCTGCGGGGGAGTGCCTCTGTTGAGACATGACTGCGGGGGTGGTTGGAGGAGTGGTGTTGACTTGGCCGGTATTAATGCTACTGCTGCTGGCGGCTGATGAGGGGTAGGAAGAGGAGCAACGGAGGGAGGGGCTGATGGTGGAGGTGGTGGTGCTGGAGCGGGTGGTGGCGCTGTGAGTGAAGCAGGTGGTGGTGGTGGCAGGGCGGCGATGACAACGTCTGCGCGCGAGCTGCTTGGGGACGAGGGCGAGGGCGACCGTGGGCGGGTTTCCTTCTCCCTGGCGGACGAGATGGAGTGATGGTGCGAGCCCTTCTTACGCTTCGACAGGCGGACGTGGCAGTCGGTTCCGGCGGCATAGCAACCCGAGCATGTGCTGTGGCCCTCGCTGGTTTTGGTTTGGAGATCGCACTTGACCTTTTTGGCGTGGCACGGCGTGCATACCAGCTCGGCGCGTTTGCGCTTGGGCTGGCGGCTGTCAAAGTGCAGCCAGTCGCCCACGAATTCCGTCATGATGCGTGTCTGTCGGTGGCGGTGTGGTTCATGTGTGGATGCGAGAGGACGTGTGCAGGCGTGTTTGGGGCATATTCGGGGCGTGTGTGGGTTGGCAGTGGCTGACGATGCGCCCCTCAAATCGGCCTCGCGGGCTGCTGCTGTTCAGCTTTGTTGACTGCTTCCGCCCTGCGCCCTTCCTCCTCCACCTTTGCCCCCGTCGCGGAGGGAAACGGAGACACTGGCTGGGGCGGCAGACTGCACGGATGCCGAGTGAGGGGAAGCGTGCGGGGAACTGTGGAGGAAGAAGCCCCAACGAGTCCACTCCGCACGCCAACGCTCTGCTAAAATCTGGGAATAACCTGGTTGAGCCAATCCCACGACCATCTCATCATCTTGGCAGAGCTGGACGAGACCCAGCAACCAGGGTCCCGGCATCGAGGGACCAATCATGCCGGGCCCAGTGCTCCGGAAACGACGGGAAAGTGATCGTCCTGTCTCGCTGCCGCCGGCCAGGGGCGGGGAGTCTTCAACATTGGGCACGGAACACGTTGATATCTCAGGAGGGAAATCAAGACGGTTTGGAGAAGTAGCAAGGCAAGGGGGCCCAGGATCGATTTGTCCAGTGTGGGACTGCAGCAATGTATTGCTGGTGATGATGTGTGTGTGGTGGAAGCCAAG
>MU855647.1:0-34236 GCA_033296695.1 Staphylotrichum tortipilum
GGAGGTGGTGTTGGGGAGGGAGCGGAGGGTGGGGGGTCGAGGGGGAGGGGGCATCAGGATCGAGGCGGATGGGGTGGGTGCTGAGGTGGACGGTTTCGAGACGCTGGGGGTTGGTTCCGGCGTGGAGAGGGCAAAGGCTGGCACGGGGGTGTTGGGGACGGCTGCTGAGGCCTTGGGGGTTGTTTGGCCGTCGCAGGCTGAATCGGCACCTGGCGAGCCAAGGGCTAGGCTGGGTTCGGGTGATGCTGCGAGTTGAATCACGGGCGGAGGAGGCGTCGGGAGTTGGACTGCAGGTTGCCCCTTGGCGGCACGGGAGTCGCCATGCTGTGGCTCGTCCTTGGTGACGCTGTTGGCCTCTGCGCGGGCATCGGGTTTCGTCTCGTCGTCCTTGGGCGGCGGCGGCGGAGCGATGGGAGCTTTCGCGGCTGCCCCGAAGAGGGATGGAAACCAGGCCGGCGGGCGCATGCAGAACCACACGACCGACGCGAGGATGAGGGAGAAGCCCAGTAACGCCATGTCAGGCGCAGTCTGGGGGGGTGTTGCGTGCCGGAATCGTATGTTGTGGATGCATGTGCCGGATCGCGGACCAGGCAGGCCACGCAGGGCCTAAGCCTTCCGAGTGGATTCGGCGGGGCGTAAAGGAGGGACGGCCGAGTGCGCGAGGGCGCACGTGCGTGACGCTACTTCGACCGGTGCGTTTTTTTTGTTCCTCAGCGGACGGGGCGCACGCCTCAAACGGATGCTGAGAATGCACCGAGCAACTGCAATTTGAGGCCGGAAGCCGCGGCGGGTGATGATGCTGATAGCATAAGCCGCCGGTCGATATTCGTTTCGGGTTGGGAGATTGAGATTCTCGGGATTTGATGCTGCAAAATTGAGCATCAGTCAGTTCAGTTATAGCGGGGCAGGCGGGCAGGGGCGGGCCAGGCCGGGACAGGGGCACCAGGGGAGGGGAGGGGGGGGGACAGTTGTCGCTGCAGTCAACGCTCACCACTGGCCCGCCCAGCTGGGGCGAGACCAGGCAGTGTGGGGTCGCCAGTTTAGTTGCATGAGATGGGGTCGACAGCTGGATGAAGACGAACAGGCGATGCGTCAGGGCCTGGAGCGGTGAGTTGTCGTCGTTCACAGCGGGGACCGACCTCTCCAGCATGTGGATGGCTGTCTGTTCTCTCCTCGGTGCGATGCATAGTATTGAGTGGTTTGTTTTCTCAGAGACAGTTGTTTCGTTTTCTCCTCCCGCACCAGGTTTCGAGTGTGAGCATCGCCGAGCGGACCAATCGTGCTGCATGCCGCAAAACAATCCCGTATATTAATTCCCGTGTTGTCTTTTGTTGTGTTGCCTGGGCCTAGGTGACCAGTTAGCGCTGCCCAAACCGCAATCAGGGTTTGACCTGGATCCCGCGTCCAAGTTCCCCAACTCGCAACCTCCAACGCAACGCCATGCCACCGCCCTTCGCGACGGCCCTCCACACCACTGTATCGAAGCGCTGTGTCTCCGACTCGCAAGCCGCCACCGCCGCCAATTCTGCCCTCAACCGCCCTCACCCCCTTCGAAAGCGCCCGTCTGCGGGAATTTTAACGACGAGCACCAGCGGTGTGGGTAGCAACAAGAGGACCACCCACATCATCACCACCCCCGCCGCCTGCCCGCCCGCCGCAGCCGCCGCAGGAGCAGCAGCAGCAGCAGCAGCAGCAGCAGCAGCAGCAGCAACCGCGACTACGACTACGCCGGACGCGTCCCGCCATCCGCTGCGATTGCGAGACCAAAATGCCACGTCGGCGTCGCGGGGTGTGAAACCAGGACCCGATCCCAGAGCATACCCGCTGGCTGCGGCCAGCATGCCCCCGTATGAGCGGCCCTCCGCTGGGGGCCCTCGACAGCCGGCCGTTGCGCGCCCCGCGAACAAGCTGCCCCTGACACCCAAGGTCGCCGCCCGAACCGCCGGCTCGCAGCACCAGGCCCCGACCCTCGCGACACCCCTCGCCCGTCGCGCCGCACCACCCCCCGACGCGGCCCTGAACCCCAGTGCCGCCGGTTCCCGCGAGGACTTGACGTCCCCCGTTTCCGCCTTCCTGAGCAACAACATCACGCCACGCTCCGGCTCGAGGCAGAGCCGCGTCGACAGTGCCAACAGCACGCCCAATGGCACTCCAAACCCGGATCGTTCCGACCAGTGGGAGACAAGGTCGGGGTTGGGCGCCGACGATTCACACCGGCGGCCCGTTGTGATATTCACCTCCCCGTCCGAAGCGGGCATCAAACCAAAACCGGACCAGGACTCCAAGTTTTTCTACGCTTCGGACGCTCAGAAGCCGCCGCCACAGCCCACAAACTCGAGACTCCCCTCCCTACAGCAGCCGAAGGCCCCTACATTCTTCTACGCCAAGGGGACTCCGTTGCCAGAGCGCCAGGCTCCCCCGGCCTCCCTTTCCTCCCAGGATAACTTGATGAGCAAGTTTATGTACGCGAATGGAACTCCGGAACTCCAACCACCTGCGAAGATCGGGCCTTCGCAACAGACATCCTCGGGCCCCGCAGCCCCAGCTGCCTCCAGAGCGCCAACGGCTAGGCCGGGTAACATCCCAAGGGCTCCATCGCCGGTGAAATCCCCGCAATATCCTCCACCCAAACACACCGCCGCTGCCGCCATCTCGCCGCGATCTCCCGTTTCTGCTACAAGTCCGAGAATCAGCATTGATGGTCACTCGAGGCCAAAAACGCACAGTCGCGCTAACAGCGCTGCCTTTGCTGAGCCGCCCTTAGCTGTGAAGCGCGCATCGATCAACGGTTCTCTTCCCTCATCTGGCAGCGCATCACCTGCCCAACCCCCGCTAACCGGGTTGACACTACCGAGCGTCCCGGCCGCGCTCGGATTTGCGTCCCTCCTCCAGGCTGCCGAGGACTTCGCTGAGGCAGAAGAGGCTCAGCCCGAGTCGCTAGAGAGCCCGACAAAGGCATCGCCACAGGATGACAAACCAATGGACCCCGTGGCCAGCGCCCGGCGCGAACGCAAAGTGCAGGACTTGGAGATTACCAACGCCAGTCTCGAGGCCATCAACCGCACCCTCGAGAGGCAGCTGAGGAAACAGACAGCCGAGCTGCGCCGGTTCCAGCGGCTTTCCAGGTCAGGACGCCTGAGCTTGGCATCCATGGGCAACCGGGTCCCATCAGACTCGACAGTGGACGGAGGCGGTTTGGCGCGAGCCGGGATGGGCCTGAACGACTTGAGCGAGGAGGAGAGCGAGGCTGAGGCAGAGGAGGCCGAGCAGGAAGAGCCCGGGGAGGAGGAAGAGGAGGAGGCGGACGAAGCGGATGAGCTCTCGGGCTCGGAGGCCTCGGGAGAGATGAGCCCCCGCGCCAGCGCGCTGCGTCAGGAAAAGCGCCGGGAACACGAGAAGCGTCTGGAGCTTGACATCTCGAAACACCAGCAGCTGCTTGTCGACAGCCAGAAGATAAACCAAAGCCTGAAGCGGTGTCTCGGATGGACCGAGGAGCTCATTAAGGAGGGGAAACGCGCCCTGTCGTATCAGGTCCGGCCCAGTGATGTCGAGTTGGGGGGGAGAGTGCTGGCCCCGGAGGAGGTGGAAAGGCGGGCGCGGGCCGCGAACGAGGCCGAGACCGAGACCGAACTTGAGACCGAGACCGAACTCGAGACGGAGGCGGAGACCGAGGCTGAGGATATCAACCTGGAAAAAGAAGACACGATTTATGCGATAGACGCTCTGGGAAGAGGATCTCTCACCGACACCGATACATCAACCACATGGAGCAAAGACCCGCAAGACAGGGACAGCGGGATCGAGTTGCCTACGGAGGGTGGGGAGATAACGCCCCACAGCGAGCAGAACGACGGCTGACGAGTGTCACGATGGCATTCCCTCACCACTCAGGACAACATCTGTTTCATTCTTTCCTTGGTATCGGGTCTCTGGGACTGGCTGGCATTATTCGGACAGGGTGGGATTAGCCCGGGTGGGTGGCCTTGTTTGGGTTGCTTTTCTTTCTTTGCATTGCGCGGTACACGGGGATCAGGGGCAGACACTTGACGCGCAACATGCACACCTATTTGCTACGGTTTCTTTTTGGCTTCTTCTTTCTCTCTTCGGTTTATTTACGGCCTGTTTCCGCCACCACCAGCAGGCCAGGCGTTTCCGTCTCCATCTCATTTCCTTTTCTCTCCCTTCTCTTCTGCAAGAGGGCCGGGCAACAAGAGCCCTTCCCCCTCTGCCCCAACCAACCAACGAACGAACCAACGAACCGGCCAAGCCAGCAGCTTTGTTTCTTTTGTTGGACGAAACGCGCACCACTAGATACCCAGGCATACAGGAGACGAGAGAGGGCGCGCTCGCCCAGGCATGTATAGAAAGAGCCTTCCCGCCATATCTCCCGGCCACAAAGAAGGGCGGAAAGACAGGCTTGTTTTTGGTTCATGGATGGATGAGTGGATGGATGGATTATATGGCCCGTTCTGTTGTTTCCAGAACAACTTTTTTCTTTAGTCACTACCAAAATCGATACCCCCGCAGTAACAGATCTCTTGAATCTAACGTTTTGTGAAGATGAATGATATGATGACCATTACTCACAGGAGATCAGGGCACGGACATGGACCTCGTCCTGAACTGGGGAACAGACATAAGACCGAGATAATGAATCGCTCTCTGTCTCGCTTCCCCAAGCAAATTGTGACAAGATATAATGAATCTAATGCGAAATTACCGTCTAAACAAACGCTTCAGAAACAGCCGCATGAAGAACCAGGACCTGAGCCGCTGCCGTACTAGGGGTTAGGGGTAGGGGAAGAGGAAGGTATATGTTGTGTTGTTGTAGACACAAAAGCTCAAAAGTCGCCAGCCAGCACATCCCGGTAATGCGAGGAGAAGGAAGAAGAACAAGAGGAGAGGAGGGGGTTTCAGGAAAAGGGGGAGTAGGGGGTGTGCCAACGGTCATCCTAAATCCAAATAGGGCCATTCCATCCCTTTCCCATTCCAACAAAAAAGGTATCAATCAATCACAATCAACCAGCCACACACACACACCCGCCGCTGTCTGCCCGTTCGTCCACACGAAAATTCATCGCTACCACACCGCCCGTCGTCTGCCCCCGCCACCCTATGAAGACGAAGGCCCCTTGGGCACGTTGGGCACGTCGCTGGCGGCGGCGGCGGCGGCGTCGGCCCACCCCTTGTCGCCAAACTTGTCGACCTTGTTCTTCTTGCCGTCCTTGTCCTTCTTGTCCTTGCCCTTCTTCTTGGACTCCTTCTCCTTTTTGATGGCCGCCTCGGCGACGAGCTGCTCGAAGGCCATGTAGTCGCCCTCTTCTTCGGGGGTGCGCTTGGCCTGGTTGGTGGAGGGGGGTTGTGTTAGCAGTGGTTCCGTGCAGCAGCAGGGTTGGGGTATGGGGAGAGGGGTTTTGGGGCAGGGTGCTTACAGCTGAGGTGATCTGGCCGATCAGGACGAGCGCCTCGGCGCGCTCCAGCCTCTTGGAGAGGGGCACCTTCTTGTCGTTGAGGACGGCGTCGCACACGTCGCGCAGCACGCTCTGGATCTCAAACTTGCTGCCGCGCCACGCGGCCGTCAGGATCTTGCCCGTCACGCGGCGCTCGTATTCGGACTTCTTCTCGTCGGTCCAGTCGTCGCCGCCCTGCAGCTCCAGGCGCGCCATCTCCTCCATGGTCTGCTGCGCGTCGATGGCGCTGCTGATGGTGTTCCACGTGTCCTTGACCAGCGTGCCCTTGTCCTTCATGCGGCTGAGGAAACCGCCCATGCCGAAGAACTTTTGGCTGCGGAGGAGCGTCGTCGCCTTGCTGACGTAGGTCGCGCCGATGGCGTGCAGGATGTCGATGCCGAAGGACTCCATCTTGAGCTCCTCCACCTCGAGCCGCGTCTTCTCCTGGAAGGCGATGGTGACGTCTTTGCCCTTGTCGGTTTCCGTCCAGACTGACAGGCGGTCGAGCAGCTTCTGGGCGAGCGTGTCGACGCGCTCCTGGCGGATCTTGGCCCGCTCCCGTTCGTAGGCGGCGAGCTGCTCCCGTTGCTCCTTGGACAGGCCCGACTTGGACTTCTTGTCCTTGCGCTTATCCTGCAACGAGTCCTCGTGTGCCGAGTCGTCGGATGGCCGGTCCATGAGGGCAGGCCGGATGGGGATTTGGCCGCGGCCGCCCAGCGGCGTTGACGCCCCGGATCCGGGACCGGGAGAGGGGGATTTCGGGTAGGGTGCCGGTGCAGCCGCGGGCCCCTCATCGTCGACAACGACGGCGGGCACCGGTGTCTTTTCGCTTGACGACGCCGCGGGAGCAGCGCCCTCGGCCGGTTTCAGGCTCTCTTTGATCGCGTCTGCTGTGCCGGGGAACTCGCCGTCCTTGGACTGGCCGGCTGCCTCTGCCGCCGCCGCCGCTTCTGCCGCTTCTGCCGCTGCCGCCTCCTCCTCGGCAGCCATGGTGATGTCCATGGTGGCGGTCAGATCCTTCATCAGGCTGATCTCGCCGATCCAGTCGACGAAGGCCTCGCCGCCAAAGATGCTCGTAAAGAACTCGGCGGGGTCGACGAAACCCTCGGACGGGCGGGCGGACTCCTTGCCATACTTGTCATAGGCCTTGCGCAGGTCGTCGTTGGATAGTACTTGGTAGGCCTCGCCGATTTCCTGGAACTTGGCGTGGGCGGAGGGGTCGTTCGGATTCTTGTCTGGATGGCGGGCGGTCAGCGTCGGTGTAGAAGGACGCTCTCTGTCTTTTCCCTCCCTTACCAGGATGGTGGACGATGGCGAGTTTCCGGTAGGCCTTCTTGATCTCGAGTTCGGTGGCCGTCGGCTTGACGCCGAGGACGTCGTAGTATGCGGTGTCGACGACCATGGCGCCGAGGAGGGGTGGGGTATGGGCGGTGGGATGGGATGCGCTCGCGCGCGTTGGTGTTCGTCCGAGCTTGGAGCAGAGCGAGGGCGCCTCAGTCGCCTGGGGCGCGCCGATGTCTCCGAGACTACGCTGGGCTTGAGGATGTGGTGAGAGGGACGGGTGGCCTAGGTCCTAGGAAGACGGCGGATGCGGATCGCGCAGGCAGTTGGGTTCTGCTCTGGCGAGACTGGACAGGACTGGACTGACGGTGACACCGAGAAGGGAATGGCGTAGATCGTGAAGCGGCGCGCTGGGCTCTTTCAGGCCTTCAGGTATTGGATGGGTGGATGCAAAAGCAAGTCAGGCTGAGCCCGAGCCACCAAATTACGCACCCAGCAGCGGAAACCTCCGAGCAGGGCTTTTTGGTGGGGTCGGATGGCTGCCTGTGGTGGGGGTTGCGCAACTCAGTGGGGTTGTTGAAGCCAGGTCGCTCAGCTGGGGAGGGACACTGAATGACACATGCTGCTTTGTGCAGCACATGCACCAGGCGACTTGCATGGACCACCACTTTGACACCTCTCACGGACATGCTCTGGATGCGTCTTTCACACTTACGTAGTAGCACAGTGGGCGCAAAACAGGACGTGTATGTTTATTTGGGACCGTCTGTCCTTTTCTGCGTACAAACGGCTTTTGTGATTACCTTCCTATTACCTATTTTACAGTGTCCGACTCAGCCCTCGCCCTCTCGCCCGCACCAACAAACCATTACTCGACCCCCGCGCGCTTCATCCGCTCAAAGCACCGCCGGTACGCCTCGTGGATCTCGGGGATCTCATACCCGTATTCCTTCATCTTGGTGACCAGCTTGGTGGTGTCCAGCTTGCAGTTGCTGCGGCCGGCCTTGATGACCTTGGCCTGCTCATCTAGCGTAAAGTTCTTCCACGTCAGGGAAGGCCGCACGATATCGCGGAACAGGGCGAGCACATCGTTGTGGGGGATGGCGCCGGGGTTCGTGAAGTTGTACACGCCCACCTCGTGATGCTCGGCCAGTAGAATCGCGGCTGGTAGGAGGTCTGTCAGGATCGAGTTGCTATTCGGGATGTTGACCACGCGGTCGTACCGGCTGATCTTGGTCACGAAATTGCGGGGGTGGAGGTTGTCCGAGACGGGCATCCGCAACCGCAAAATGAGGCAGTTGCTGTAATGCTTCATGATCTAGACGGCAGACCAGGCTGGCGGTTAGCATCACCCCCCTGTCGGTGCGAGGTCTCGGGACCGCCACGTACCTCCTCCACATGTGCCTTCGTCATGGAGTAGAAGCTCCCGAAGAAGTTGGCCGGGTCGGTCTCCACGAAACCCGGCCCGTCCCATGGGTGCGCCTCGTCGTACTGGTAGATGCAGCCCGTCGCGAACACGGTACAGTGGATGTCCCGAGTGAAGCAGCAGTCGGCCAGATTCAGCGTGCCGATAGCGTTGGATCTGATGGTCTGCTCCTGGTTGTCCTCGCACCAGTCGACATTGGGCCGCCCGGTGCAGCCAGCCGAGTTCAAGACGTGTGTTGGCCTGACTTTGTCGAGTTCTGCGAGGACCTCCTCCCGGTTTTCCATCCGGACTGCGGTTGCATGCACATCGTGGCCCTGCGACTCGAGGAGCCTCTGGATGTGTTCAGCGACCCAGCCGCCCTTGCCCCATATCAGAAACCGAGGCTTCGGCGTCCCGTTTGCCCTGACAGCCATTGCTGCTCAGGATCTGGCGGTCGATCAAGGGTGACTGTGCCGACTTCGTCAAATCGTAGGCACCTATGCTGCTCTATTCTCGACCAGACTCGTGCCGGCAACTCGCGGGCAACGTCAGGTTTTGAAAGACCAGCTCTCGAGACGGGCTGGAGGAAGGGATGAGTTGACAACCGGCAAGGCAGCAGCAGCAGCAGCAATAACACCTGGGGAGCGCATGATGAGTGCACGTAACGGCTCGAAGAGCCGGGCTCGACTGTTGCCGTTTTCCCGTCGAGTATGTACGCCCAGGCGGTGGCCGTTGGGTGCTACCCGTCGCGGGAGGGGCCACCGTGGTAATAAGGAGCCGATCAGGGCATGCTGCACTGAGGACTAGCGGCTATTGTAGGGCCAGCTGCCCGGTTTGGTTGTCGGTCGGGAGGCCAACGGCGCTGTCCAGCTCCGATGTTCCAGATCGGGATGCTGTCCTGTGAGGCAACACCAACGGGTGGGTGGGCGTGGAGATCAAATCGCGGGGTAACGAATCCGCTGGACATGCCTGGGCCTGGGGTGATGGGCAGTGGGCCGTTGATGCTGGTGCCCACCATTAAATAGGAGGTATGTCCCCAGCTGGTGAGCTACCATCAACCTGGGAGGACTGACTGGGCCCCGTCGTCACCGGTCAACCCCATCGTCTCACTAACCGAAATGGTGGCCAGCTCTCGGTGAACAAATCTTGTGTGCGTCGAGTTGAAGCTGCCAAAAACCTGGCCCGCCTGCTTTCTCGCTGCCCTTGCTGCAGATTTGTCCCTCGACACCCCCAACCAACACTGGCCCACTTTCCCCAAGGTTGGGTCCCGGCCCTGCATCCAATTGGCCAATCGCCGGCATCATTGGGGGCTGGCCTTGGCTTCCATGCCTCCTGGCCATGCTTCACCCCTTCACTTTTTGGGCATTATCGATTTTCGCCTCTCACCAAACCTGCATCGCACCGCAGCCTGCCGTACCAGCAAAGTGGACCGCGCAGTGAGCTAGCTGCCCTGGCTCTGCCGCAGAGCTGCCGTGTGCTTACTTGTCTTACGCAAACTCAGACATGAATGATGCCGGCAGCGCTGGCCAAGACCCGGATGGTGGGCGCGCAACTGGCTCCAGTGGAGGCGGAGCCCAGGAACTGGCCGCCCGTGCAGGTGTGGGTGGGGCAGGGGCGGCCAGGAACCAGTATATTTTTCCGCCCAGGCTGATGGAGAGGACAATTTCCCCGTGGAGCCCTCGACACCCCTTCTCTGGAGCACGTCGTCTGCTTCTCCGCAACCACCAACCTCGCCGTCGAACTTGCCAGCGCGTCCGTCTGTTCCCCCATCACGAGCCGACCGCTTCCCGATCGCGCAGCGGATCGACTTTCGGCACAGTTAGACGACAGCATTTCTGCCCGCCCGAGTCACCGCCGTGTGTCTCACCGACGACGCGCCACCCCTTTAACCGGAACGCCAGTGCTGGCTTCGACGGCTCGCGCCGGCCACAGGATTGACAATGGGGGCGGCTCAGAAAGCCATCTACTTCCTCTTCCACCCCAACCAGCTCCGGTCTATCATTCAATGGTGCGCGAAGCTCTGCTGCGGCTGCCCCTTTCCCTCGCCTGCTTACTGACCCGGTCCGTAGGAAGGTATGGCACGAGCCGGTCCATAGGCGCGATGCCTCCAAGGAGACGGCCACCGAGAAGGCATGCTTTCATTACCTCAACCTGACCTCGCGCTCGTTCTCCGCCGTCATCCAAGAACTCAACCCCGAGCTCCTGATGCCCATCTGCCTCTTCTACCTGGTACTACGCGGCCTGGACACCATCGAGGATGACATGACGATCGACATCAAGGAGAAGGAGCCGCTGCTGCGCAAGTTCCACGAGCTCATGGAGCAGGACGGGTGGACCTTTGACAAGAACGGACCCAACGAGAAGGACCGCGACCTCCTGGTGCACTTCGACAACATTGTCACGGAGCTCAAGAAGGTCAAGAAGCCCTACTACGATATCATCAAGGACATCACCGTCAAGATGGGCAACGGCATGGCCGACTACGCCGTCAACGCCGAGCACAACATCAACGGCGTCAACACCATTGCTGAGTACGAGCTGTACTGCCACTACGTCGCCGGCCTGGTGGGCGAGGGCCTGACGCGCCTCTTCGTCGAGAGCCAGCTTGCGAACCCGCAGCTGCTGGTGCGCATGGATCTCACCGAGAGCATGGGCCAGTTCCTGCAAAAGACCAACATCATCCGCGACGTGCACGAGGACTGGCTCGACAAGCGCCGCTTCTGGCCCAAGGAGATCTGGAACAAGTATGTCGACAACTGGGACGACCTGTTTGCGCCCGCGAACCGCGAGAAGGCCCTGCAGTGCAGCTCCGACATGGTGCTCAACGCCCTCAAGCACGGCGAGGAGTGCCTCTTCTACATGGCGGGCATCCGCGACCAGAGCGTCTTCAATTTCGTGGCCATCCCCCAGAGCATGGCCATTGCCACCCTCGAGCTCGTCTTCCGCAACCCGGCCATCTTCGAGAGGAACGTCAAGATCACCAAGGGCGACGCCTGCCAGCTCATGATGGAGTCGACGCAGAACCTGCGGGTGGTGTGCGACGTGTTCCGCAGATACGCGAGGAGGATACACAAGAAGAACGACCCGAGGGATCCCAACTTCCTGGCCATCAGCGCTCAGTGCGGCAAGGTATGTGATTTCGTGTCCCCTGTTCCCCGCGCTTGGAAGGTGGTAATCTAACTGGCGCGCACCAACAGATCGAACAATTCATCGAGTCCATCTTCCCGACCCAGGATCCCAAGAAGATCGCCGCCGGGAAGGCGGACGCGAAGAACGAGCCCGGGATGAACACCGCCGAGGCTGTCATGCTGGTCCTGTCCGCGTTATCCACACTGGTGCTCATCGGGCTTCTCATGGTACGAGGCGCACCCACCTCTCTTCCCCCCTGCGACGCGGGATCCAAGATTATCCGCCCCGCAGTGGAGTCGGCGAAAAAGAGATTTCGCAAATGCTGACGCCATCACACACAGGTCGGAATTGCCTGGTACATGGGCGCCAAACTGGACGGTTACTGGGACGATCTCGACAAGGCGCTGGGCGGCAGCATCAAGACCACAACCATTGCCGCCGTGCCCGTACGGGGCCGCGACGAGCTGTGAGGTGTTGATCTACTGACGAGATAGGCCGGCGAGACCATGACATTTGGGTTCACGTTTTATATACCTTGCTTAATGACACATACCCTTCGAGATACAAGGTGGTCATGTACAACGACGATTACGATCGACTTTTTGCGGGAGCGGCCGGTCTGGACGGCCATGGGGTTCCGGGGAGTATTGAGGGAGGCGGGGAGTACCAGGCCCATTCAATTAATGCTAACCTACATAATACACGCGTGCTTGGTTTCTTCTGGTTCTCGACGCTTGCTGACACCCCCTTTCCCCATCAATTGATTGGCCGGACGCGGCCTCAAAACAAGCACGGATGTCAAATTGCAATTCAGTCGCCCCCAAATCCCTCTCTGAGGGACGAACGGGCTCGATGGCTGTGGTTGTGCCGAAGATGTGCTGATATGAAACCCCTTTTGGCAAGTAGCCTGGCATCCGGGCACGTCCTTGGCTAGGCCTCTCTCTCTCTCTCGACGGGGAGGCTTGCTGACGCGGCGGATTGCGGACATTTTCCTCCCCTGCCTTCCCACGGACATGTTCACCGTCGGCGGGGTTGAGGGAGCCGAGGCAGGGCAGGGAAGAACTTAGCTTGTGCTTGTCGTATGTCCCGCTCAAGCTTGTGCCTATTGCAAGTAAGGTGTGTGCTTGTCATTCATTGCCTAGTCAACCCAGCCCAGCCGGCCAGGCGATGCGCCGCGTGGCGCAGCCTGTCTCCATTTCCCGCGCAGCCTGTCTCCATTTCCCACGCGGCCCCTTCCCACCCCCGTCCGTCCACCCGTTTACCGTTTTGATGCTCGACACTTGACGCTTCACGCAACGGGAGACGGGGGACGGATGGCTTGGTGCTCCCCCGCTGGCTTGCGCGGCAGCCTGGGAAGGGAAGGGAAGTGGGAGACGGACAGGCTCTCTCTTCGATCAGACACGTCTGCCCGCCAAACCTGATCAGCCGGCGGGTAGGTAAGTGTCTCCGTACCTCAAGCCAAGGCCGGACGGTTGTTGTTTCTGCTTGGCATGAGGGTTGTTTCGGCTTGGCATCCTTCCGGGGGGGTTCTGAGACGAGGCGGGGAGACGGGTTTTTTTTTGTTGTTGATGAATGATATACGTACACGGGGCTTTTCTTGGTTGCTTGGCTGGGAGCGGTGCTTTGTTTGGTTCCCTTGACGCCGCGACAATGGGAATGTGGACTTCGAGAGGGGCTCTTGTGGTACAGGCGCCTCACGTCTGGGTCTCCGCGACGGTTTGGTTTCGCGCGGGCAACGGGACATCGCGTCCTGTGGCTGGCATTCGAACTTGGCCTTTTTTTCTCTTTCCGCGAAGCGCTTGCCGTGTTGCTGCTGAGTGGTGGCGGCATTGGCTCGATCCACGTGTCCCACATGACGTTGTCCCTGCGGCTCTGAAACCCCGGGCCCTGCTGAAACGCTGCGGCGCCCGTCCCGACTCAGACTCAGGCTAATAATTCGCTGGGAAGGGCTGGAGAGACGACGGCCGAGGCCGGTGCCCAGCTCTTGGGCTTGTTGCACGCTGGGCTTGTGCTTACTTGGCAGCTGAAGTGCTGGACTGGTCTGTGAGAGGTTAAGGAATACTCGCCTGTGGTGGTGGTGAGTGTTGAATGCTGCAATATCATTTATTTTGAGCTCTGTTGAGTATCTTTTTTGAGTATCGCTCGCCTGCCTCCCGACTCTGGCAGGAAAATATAAACAGATTATCCCGCGTCCCAATTGCCAATCCGTGCCGTGTAAGTGAGCGGGTGGAAAAAAAGCAAGAAGCCTCTCGCAAAAGAGTTGCGGGCTTCGTATGTACAGATCAGAACGAGGGTTGCCCACCCTCCGCATCGCCATCTAAAAATGTGGCTATGGTTGTTGAGTTATATACAGAACCTGCTGCCAAAAAAAGGACACCCCGCGTCCCCGTCCCCATCAGATTTGACGTGAAGCCCCCGTTTACCGGAAGCCGTTGTTCGCAATGAGAGAGGTGGTATCGGCCTCATTCCTTCGCACACTCGCGCCAGTGGCCTGAGCGAGCTCCTTGATGCGGTCGCTAACAGCCTGCACGCCGGTGATGCCCTCGAGGGCCATCAGGTAGGCGGCAAGGCCGGCGACGTGGGGCGACGCCATGCTGGTGCCGCTCAGCACCGCGGTGGCCGTGTCGCTGCCGTTGTTGGCGCTGAGCACGGAAACGCCGGGGGCAAAGACATCGACGAGGGGCCCAAAGTTGGAGAAGAAGGCGCGGGTGTCGTCGGTTTGGTTGAGTGCGCCAACCGTGATGGCGGCTTCGGCCGAGCCGGGAGAAGTGTTGGCGGTGTCCTGGTCCTCGTTGCCAGCGGCGACGACGGGGACGACGCCGGCGGCTTCAATCCGGTTGATGGCGGCGTTGAGGGCCCGGGAGAACCCGCCGCCGAGCGACATGTTCATGACGGCCTTGCCGGCGAGGCCCATAGCGGTTGCGTTGTCGGCGACTGCGTGCATGTTGTTAGCACAGAACCCCCATGCCATGAAGCGGGCCAGGTTGGGGGTGGAAGGGCTTACCGAACTGCATCCCGCTCAGGACACTCGTTCTCGAGCCGGCCCCGTCGGCGCCCAGGACCTTGACAGCGACGATGTTGACCTTCTTCGCAACCCCGAAGGTCTTGCCGCCGATGGTGCCGGCAACGTGAGTTCCATGCCCCTGCTGGTCGGCATCCTGGGCACAATGTGTCAGCAAAGGACTGGTTCCTACCACCCATCATGGGAACCAAAACATACCACGTTGTCAATGAAGTTGGCGGCGAAGGTAGCCCGACCCTCAAACTCCTCGTGGGTGACTCGAACACCCGTATCAACAACAAAGGCGGTGATCCCCTGGCCGGCGCTGCTGTCGAAGACGTAGGTCTGGCTGCCAGCCCTAGAGTGACTGATACGGGCCAGGCCGCTGGTGCCCTGGGCCTGGACCTGGCGGACGTTGATCTTGATGCGGGCATCCTGCTCGATGTAGCTAACCTCCTTGGCCGAGAAGATCTCGTTGATCATCAGGTCGTCGGCCTCGAGGGACATGGCACGCCACGCCCCAATCTTGTACGTGTCGACGGCGGTCGACAGGAGCCTCCCGGTCATGGGGCTGCGCTTCGCAATGTTGCGCTTGGCTATTGTCTGGATGACACTGGTCTGGTGGGCCTGGACGTCGACGTCGTCGAAGGTGTTGTTGTACACCACGATGAAGCGGTGGGGGATCGGATCCGCCTCATTCGGGTTGTCGACAGGGACGCCGATATAGAAGCCATCAGTCCCGTTGGTTGCCGGGCGGCCCGACACGCCCAGGGCGGAGAGGGCAAGAGTGAGGCAAAAGAGGACTCGGCCGGCCATGGTTGCAGAGGATGCCGTCTTCTAATTTTTCTTTTTTCTTTTTCTTTTTCTTTGCTCTCTTCTCGCGTGGGTGTCCGAGTGAGGGCGAGGCGAGGCTGGATGAGCGATCTCCACCCAAGGACAGGATGAGACCTCGAGACGGGGTGGGTTGGCGTGGGAGAGAGAATGAGAGACGAGAAGTGAGATGGGTATGCCGGACCCCAAGAAAGGGATATTGGTATAATATAAGATGCACAGCACAGAAGAGAACAACAACAGCAACAACGACAACGAATAGGACCCAGCCGAAAGCGGGAATGGTACGCAGGAAAGAGAATGAAATAAAACGGCAACAAGTTGATGACCAGCTCAATGCCCAGAGAGAGTAAGCAGGCCGGCTGCTATTTAACTGAGGAAGAACGCATGAAGCTGACGGCCCATGGAGGATCCCCCTTTGGGCACGAGGATCCCAAGCAACATGGTTGTCGAGTTGTTGTGGTGCTGTGTGTGCAACGGTCAGGGGTTACAGCGAGACAGGGGGGGCTGGCGAAGGAGGACTTGCCCCTGGATTGTGGGCACCCCCAGGTCAAACAGGTGATCCTGGTCCGCTGGGTCTTGTCTCCTCCAGTCGGAGACGGGCTGGAGGTTTCGACGAGTTGCATGCGAGGAAACCCCCCTTTGATCTCAAACACGGCGGGCTGTTCGAGATGTCCTACGTACACACAGCGCGCCGAACACGCGGCGCGGGTTGCTCCCTCGCCCATTGTGTCCTGGGATGGGTTGCGGGTCGCGCCAAGAAAGCCGCGGCCCTGCTAACCTTCCCTGCTGGCCGTCGTCGTGGTGGCCGTGGTGGCCGTGGTGGTCATCGATGAAGCCAGCCCTCCCCAGCAGCAGCTCGGCGGGGGGCGAACTCGGGACGAACTGAATGGCCTCGCCGCCGCGTCGACCGGCTTTCCTGGCCTGCTTGCTAGACCGGATGTGCCCGACCCGGGCCCCGGGCGATGCGGCTCTGTCAGTCAGGAGTGCATGCCACACCGTTCTTCTGCGTGTCTGACGGTGGTTGCCCTACGAGCCGCCGGGCTGGCCTGGCTGCTGCTCGTCGTCACTGGCTTGCCACCCTCGCCGCTGGAGCCATCCTCACCAGGCGGCCGACGGCACACGCCAAAACAGCAAAATAAAATACCCGCTGGCCTTGATGCATGAGGGATCGCCTTTGATTGACTGGTACTAGGCGGTTGTGGTTGCATGGCAAACCCGCCGCACCGCCTCCATCATGCGGGTTGTGTGGAGCCAGCGAGAGGGCTTCCCATGGCGCGCACGGTCGAGCCCATGGGCGTAATGCCAAGTCGATGGGGACTTTGGGGAGTGCAAGCCGCCATTGGATGCTTCCATCGCGGTTTCTGCCTCCTTGCAATCAGGCGTTGAGCATGCGCGGCCCAATTGAGCCCTCCCGTGGACAGCTCAACGGCGGGTTCTGATGTTGGTGGCAGGCCCTGGCCTGTGATGATGCTTGGCGATCCGCGGCGACGGGATGTGGCGGGCAAGGGGCCCAGCTGGGGGGACGTGGTTCGTTGCATGTGCATCCATCAACACCTTGCTGCTGTTCAGGAGGGGGGACGGTGAGGCTCGAGCTGGCGGGTGTTGCAGAAAAAAATCTGGCGGGGAGCTGGTGCTGACGGGCGTCTCGTTTAGGAAGGGGCTGCTACAGAATCATGCTCGTTACCGGCAGATAGGGGCCAGCAGGGAAATCCTGCAGGCAACTAACAGGCTCCATCTCTCACACGGGCTGGATGACCCTGCATGCAGAATTGGCAAACGTTGTGGGGAGGGAGTATAGCAGCTGCGCCGCACCGATTTGAGGGCAGCGCATGACAAACCACCCTTTCCTCCTTCCTGGCGTTCTTGGGGGCAAGGATTTGGCAATTCCTCATTCCAATTCCATTGACCTCGCAATACCACCCACCCCCTCGTTTCCGCGCCGCCTCTTTCCCAGGATAGCAGCTCGGAAACATGCTGTCGCTCATGAGATGCCAAGTCAGCTGTTTGGCACTAGCACGGACGCCGCCATCGTACGCAACCAGGGGCATGGCGCCTCCGTCGCGCCATGACCAAGAGGGCATTCCCCCGTAAGGGGCTGTCCTTCGTGCGGTTTCAACTACCGCCAGCATCTGAAACGTCACGTTTCTCGCCAATCCCCGCCTCAATGCCAAGTGCCAAGTTTCGATGCCCTCCCGAATGCGACCGCCTGTCGGAGATTTGCCCGCGGCGTTCGCTGCCCCAGGGAAGTCGTGCCGAGTTGCGTCTTTCAGACCCAGGCTGGAAGCCGCGAGTCCCTCGTGTGCTGAGACGAGCGATGCCAGGGGAGCGTTGGGTCGTTCGTCCGTCATCCCAATTCAGCCCGTCGGCAGGCTGACCCGATCCAGGGATCCCGCTCGCTTCGCAATGGGGTGTTTGGAAAGGCCCTATATCGTGCGAGCGGTGTCTTGGTGTGTTGGTGTCGACGTTTGAACGTTTTTCTCGCGGTGTTGGTGCCCCGAGGCGACCTCTTCGGCGTCATCGAGATTCCCGGCCTCAATCAAAAGGCGGTGGCAGGGATAGGGACAGGATGGGAACCCCTCCTCTTCAGCACCAAGAAAGTGAGCTTGGCTTATTGTGGGGGCAATTCTCAGGTTGAAGATGTGACCCCGCTGCCCGCCTCGCGATCGGCCTCGATACGCAATGGCGCCTGCTGCAAGTTCCTTGTGGCGTGAGGGGTGGAGCCGGAGCCGAAAGCTGGGCCGGGCCGGGCCCAGCAGCAGGTCAACGATCGCCGTGGACCCATAAGACCGGCCGGGGCGAAGTCCGGCTGAGGCAGGCCGCACCCTGTGATCCGGCTAGATGCGGCTGGAGGCCCATGTGGAGGTGATAGAGTAGAGTTGGCCCGGGTGGTGGGCGTTGGTTGCGGAGAAGGGAGAGCACGAACCAAGCTGGCAGATGTCGGCGCTTCGCGAATTAATAACCCGGCCTTGAACTCTCCCTTGAACCCATACGCAGGCAGGCAAGGCCAAAGCCCTGCTCCTGGGGCTCTTCTGGAATTCCAGGCGTCCCCCTCAGAATAGCAACAGCCGCCGGATCCAGATGGCATCTTGAACGCGATTCGTCCTCGGGAACGCGAAAGGCAGGCTAGATGCAACGTTCAAGCGCGCAACAGGGAGTGCTGCAACGGCGATTGGGCGATGGCTCTGTCCAGGGAGAGGATGGAGACTTTACCGAAGGTTGGTTGTATAAGTTGCGTTTTACAAAGACCATGAAGCCACCAGGGACCATGTAGGGGACGGCTGGCGGGCCTGTTATAATAGAATAGAGACTTGAGCAGCCTTCCTCCCTTGCTTGTCGTGGTCAGTTCTGCTGGTTCCTCGTTTCCCCCGAGTTGTGTCTAGGAGAGGAAGCACCCCAGTGATGCCACGTAGCGTGCGCTCGTCGCCGTGTGCTTGCTGCCAGAGCCATTCTTTTGCCTCGCCAGCCCAGCCCTTTCCTTCCTTCGCTGATTTGTTTTCAGTACGGAATACCGTTCATCATCCAATGCACTCACCATACATGTTTGCTGGGCTTTTCTTCTCGGCTGTGCCGCCCCGGGACTGCGCTGGCTCTGCTCGGCTGGCACGAGGGCGATCAGAATGTCACCAGAGCGGCCATGGAAAAACGACTCTTCAATGCAGAAGTCATCGCCACCAGGCTTCAGACGATATATCTGAGCGGCGATGCCAGAAGGATACGAACCGCCGGCTTCGGTTTCGACTTCGTCATCGACTCTGGGCTCTGGGCACCCCTGCGCGACTACAGTTGCCGATCCATCAGACTGCATGGTGGGCAGTTGCGTCGATGGGTCTTTTTGTTCCAAAGGATGCGGCTTCACTGACAGGTCTTCTTTGCCCACTGTTAGCTGGTAAGTTCGGAGTGGCCGTCTGGGAGGGGGGAAGGGACGTCTGGAAGTGGGAGTTAATAGTCTCCGGCTCAGTACCGCAGGCTCGAAAAACCACTGCTCGACCGCGATTCTCACCCACCAGTCAGCAGTTGAGCCCGTGACTAACTGGGCCTGCGCAAACGACATGACCGAAGCCCATTTCATGGGCTTCACGACACCATTCATCGAACCGGACGGCGCTGCTACATCAGCATCCACGACATCGACAACCTCATCATCATCGACATCAAAAGCGGCGACCAGCTCGACCGTGTCCGACCCCGCCGCCACCCGACTCACGACACCCTCAACCCCCCCAAACAGTACCAACCCGGCCTCGAGCACCTCCGGGTTGGGGTCTGCGACCGACACCGGCGGGCAATCCAACGGCGGCGGCATCACGAACAACATCGGGGCCATCATCGGCGGCGTGGTCGGGTGCGTGGCTCTCCTCTGCGGCTTCGGCCTCGCCACCGTCTGGCTCGTCCGTTGGAACAGGAACGGGAACACGCCCGGCAAGCCGCCCTCGGAGCACGCGAGCACTCTTCGGGGGGCCGACGGGGACGTTCTCGACTTCAAACCGGAGTTGGAAGCGCTGGGCCGCTCGGAGCTGTCCGCTCGGGGACCTGCTCCATA
The DNA here is from genome assembly GCA_033296695.1 of Staphylotrichum tortipilum. Classification (NCBI taxonomy): domain Eukaryota; kingdom Fungi; phylum Ascomycota; class Sordariomycetes; order Sordariales; family Chaetomiaceae; genus Staphylotrichum; species Staphylotrichum tortipilum. The sequence continues at coordinate 19,641 of MU855647.1, forward strand.
TGATACGGCGACTCGCCTCCCATGACGCCGGTGGAACTTCCCGTCGTCAATGGTGCTTGGTTGTGACATGAGGGGCTGGCGAAGACAGCATTGTTTGTGTTGGTGTTTCTGCTGCTGGAGTTGGTGACCATCGGCCGCGGATTGACGACGGGGGATGTTCCACCGCAGTTGGGAGGCGATGCTGGACTGAGATCCAAGGATGAGGCGGAAGATATTCCGTATTGTATGATGTAATGTACAGACATGTATTTATCCGAGGCGGCCGCAGGTTGGTTGGCTTCTGTATTTCCGCGTATCTGCATCCGATACCTTTATCGTTCGAGGTTTTATTGCACCTGGCCGAAGCAGGGCGCCCCCTTGCGGCGCTAACATCGTTGAGGCCGCACTCAGTGGGCGCAGCACAGCCTGATCGCACACCCAAACCCCCTAAAACACGCCCGGACCCCGCGCCGACCCACGCGACCACTCCAGCCCACTGGTTCCAGGTTCCAGGCTGCTTGCGACTTTCGAATCATCAAGAACCGAGTCTACGCAAACCCGACTTGCAGATCCATCGTGCGACTGCGCAGGACCACGGCGGCGGTATTCTGCGACGCCAATTAGCCCATCGGCGAGAAAATACCCGAACCAACCGCACCCGCGCCGCCCCTCCCCTCCTCCTCCCGCCAATTCGTGTCCTCTGCCTCCGCGTCCGACCCAGGTTCTCGACCCAGGTTCCCGACGCCCTGGCTGCTCTGCCATGGTCTTCCAGGAACCGCCGAACGATTGAACAGCGACAGACAAATCCTCTTGGAGGAAATATGGATACGCCCTGCGCGCCGCCGCCACCCCCTCACAACGACGGCAGCCATGCCGACCCTCTCACCATCGACACCCAAGTGCCCAGGGCCGAGAGGGCCCAATCGATCCACGAAGATGATGGCAACGCGGCTGTCGAGCTGGCCTCCATCATGACCACCGCATCAAACCCTGTGTCGCCAGGCCCGCCCAGCCCGCCGCTTGAGCAGATGCGGATGCACGACTTCGTCCCGCCCACCCGCCCGAGCAGCACGCCGTTCCCCCAGCCCGAGCCGCGCAGCACAGAACTGCGCTGCATCAGCTGCCCGACGAGCCGCTTTCCAGACTCGGCCTCCTCGGGCCCGGGCGGGCTGCCGACAATACAGTCCGCGGGTGCGGCCGTCGACACCATGAGCCTCAACGACCTACCCACCGAGATCCACGAATGCATCCTGGACCACCTCTTTGGCTTCCGCGTCTCGACCACGTCCAAGAGCTCGATAACACGCTGGGGCACCGCTCTGCGCCACCCACGGCGGAAGGAGCTGTCCGAGCTGTCCCTGGTGAGCGCGGCGTGGAGGATCCTGATCCAGGAGAGGCTGTACCGCCATATCAAGCTGAAGGCGTCGGTTGAGTCCCTGCGTGGCTCGCTCGCTTACTTTGCAGCCCGCCCCCACCTGCGATCGTATGTCAAGCACCTCGAGATATGGTTTCCCGTGTTCCACCCAAAGTACAGGCCCTTGGCCCTGTCCAACGCCAACACCCTCCCCACAGTCACCCCCGACGGCCTGACGACGGCCTCCTACGTGCTGCCAATGGACAACTGCTCCCTGGAGGAGGCTTTCTACTTTGTGGCTGAGTCCCTCCCCGAAGTCTGCGTTTTGACGCTGGAGGGAGGTGAGCGGAAGAAGGCGCCGAAAGTGAGGCACTGGGTCCGCGATGCCCAGCAGAGGCGCCGCGTGATGCCCAAGGTGCAATCCGTCCGCACGCTCATCTGCAAGGGGCAGTGGAACCTGATCAGGGGGGAAGAAGACTTTGAGACCATCATGTCGGCCCTGCCAAACCTCCAAGGGTGGCACGGCTCATACAGCAAGCCCAAGTCCAAGAGCTACATCACCATGGCCAGCATCCTCGCGAAGCCCATGCGGCTGACCAGCCTCGACCTCTGTATCGAGGGCGACTACCGCCGCGAGCTGTCGTTCCCGGCCTACTTCCTCAAGGTGTCCAACAAGATTCACTTTTGTTCGCGGCTGGCCCAGGGCGTCGCGTCGCCGTCCCTGGAGCACATCTCGTACACCGGCAGGGTCTGCAAGCAGTTCTTCATCGACCTGATGGCCAAGCACAAGGACCCGCGGCAGACGCGGCTCAGGTCGATCGACCTCACGGTCAAGAACTGCTGCCGGCAGGTGGCGCACTGGAACGAGTCCGGCTCCGGCATTACGGACATGAACTTTATCAACGCGTTCGAGGAGCTGGTACTTGCCGGCATCCGCGCCCTGGGACGGCTCAAGTCGGTTGAGTACCTCCGGATCCGCTACGTAGATCTAGGTAAGCCCTTCCCCCACGCCAATTCCTCCCCTCTTGCCTCCTATCCTCCTGTCAACACCACTAACACCCCCTTTCCCCTGCAGACTCCCCCTTCCCCCCGCTCAACCCTCATTTCATCCTCCGCAACGGCCGCTGCTCGGGCGTCTGGAGCGACGCCATCATCGCCGAGATGAACCGCGCCCGCCCCCACGCCCGCTTCGAGGAGCTGTCCGAGTCGTTCGGCGAGGTCGGCTACCGCAAGGACGGCCGCATCACCTTTACCCCGGAGTTCCTGGCTTCGTCGTCCTCATCGGGGACGGGGACGGGGTCCGGGTCGCGCATGGTCTCACTCAAGTTGTCGAATTATGCGCTGCTGAGCGCGGGGGTGTCCATTTCGTGAGGGTCTGCTGGAAGGTGCGGGCCGGAGTTGGAGGTCGTGTTGTGTTGACGTTTTGAGGCAGACACTGCGCACCAGGTGGTTTATGCGAAGCTGTACGGGAATTGTCGCTTCCCACCACCCTTTTCCTTTGTTCCTGTTCTTTTTGTTTTTCTCAAGGTTTCCAAGGTCCGGTCGGAAGGAGGGGGGGGTTAATATCAAACTAGAGGGGGGCGTTCCGGGTGTGGGAGGCTGGCCGAAACCGGCCGGGTGTGTTGCTGTTTCCCTCATTTTTTTTTGCATTTATCTTTTGCTTGCTGCCATTTTCGAAAAGGGGACGGATGGAGGGGGGAGGCGTCTTATCATGGGATGTTTGGGTCATTTTGGGGGCATCTGAGGGAAGGGAAGGGTGGCGCCGGCTGGTAGGGATATTGGAGGATGATAACCTGTGGAGTTGCTCGGGTCGGTTGGTAGGTTGGGAGAGGGGTGCACTTCAAGAGATGCTCGAGGCGTGTCTGGCGCCGAGTTCGAAACCAGTTGCTGATTTACCTGGGGTGTGTATTTTGGGAGGAAATTAGGGAGGGAATGGGGCATAATTGCATGATGATTTTTGCTGTCGGGTTTGATGCTAGGTGTATTTGACCAAGACTTCGACGGGAATAATAGACCGGGTATTCCGTTTTATGTGGTCAAGCAAGGTGTTCTGAAGACACGAGGCAGTACATTTGCCACCTGTCAAGAGTAAATCCGCACCCATCTATCTATCATACAACATTCTACACACTATCCCTCTCTTACAACCAGAGACCCCTTCCTCCCCAACCACCTCCCTCCAGGCATCCCTTCACCCACGCCGTCCCACATCCGAGATAATGACCCCTAAAATCCAGCAATTCACACCAAAGAAACCCAGCGAGGCCGCCCACAGCCCCGGCACAAAGACGCTCCGTCCAAGAAACTCGAGCCCATACCCTTGCTGCAGCCACAGCCCCTGCGCGGCAACCCACAACACCAGCGCGGTGATTCCCAGCCTAGGGTTCTGCAGGAACGAGGAGCGCGGCAGGTAGAGGGGGAGGAGGACCATGTACCAGAGGAGATACTAACTCGCCGTTAGCGTTCTGGTGGGGTTGAACGGAAAGGGCCTGAAGGCGGGAGGGGCTTACCTGGCTGGTGCAGACTTTGTTAAAGGCTACAAACGCGAAAGTCTGGGCGAGCATGGCGGCGGGGAGGTCTTTCTTTGCCATGGCTAGGGGGATGAGCACGCAGGAGAGGAGGAGCTGCGGGAGGAAGGCGATGGATTCGATTCGGATGGAGGGAGTGTCAGTGGTGGTGGCGGCACCGGGGAGGGCTGAGGAGGCGGAGGCGGAGGCGAGATAGAGTTGGGTGTTGTAGGGGCTGAAGTTGTGGCGGTGGTCGATGCGAGTGATGTGGTGGAGGTAGGTTTGGTGGAGGAAGGGGGGGCCGTAGCTGGGGGGGTGGGGGGTGGTTAGAGATGTAACTTGAGGAGGTGGGGGTTGGAAAGGGCTTACACGGCGAACATGGCGAGGTTGAGGGAGAGAAAGGTTGCGAGACTGGTGATGGCGAGCTGGAGCCGGGTGGGTGTGACGAATGCGAGGGCTTGGCTCACCAAGGAGGTCGCTGCTTGAGGCTTCTTCGTACTGGCTTTGGGGCCGCTCATCCGCTCCCGGTCCATCCACCAGACGATGGCTGGGGCGTAGATGAAGGGGTAGATCTTGAAATGCACGCTGAAGCCCAGCAGCACACCGGCCAAGGTGACCCTCTTCGCAACCACAGTCGACAGAAGCGCCATAACCAGCACACCCAGGAGACCCTCGGAGCTGCCTCGCGTGCTGATGGTAGCCACCATGGGGTTCAGCAGCCAGATGGCGGCGAACTTCCTCGCGGCCGCGGCGTCCATGGACTTCGCCAGCACACGCTCCAGCAGCCACCCCGCCAGAAGGTCCGCAGCGGCGAACAAGACCTTGCCAGAGCTGAACAAGGCAACATCCAGCAGCGGGTTCCCCGTCACATGCGCCGTGGGGAGCAGGAGCCAAGCGAGGATGGGCGTGTAGCGGTATGTCTCCCGCTCGTAAGGACTCTGGCCCCGCGAGACGAAACGGGAGGCATCGGTGAAGACGAGGTAGTCGATGTCGGTGTACTTGACGGGCGAGTTGGCGTCCTGCCAGAGGCCGTAGAGGAGGAAGACGACGCGGAGAAAGGCGGCTGAGAGGTAGAGGGGGAGTGGGCAGGAGAAGAAGGATGCGAGGAGTGAGGGCGTGGTGGAAGCTGCTTGTGTGGGCGCTGTCCTCCCTCCTGTTTTTGGTGGTTTGGCCATTTCAACAGAAAAGGCCGTCCCAAGTCGAATAAGAGGTTTGTGATGCTCCTTCACCTGAAATCCGGTTCCTTCCCGCGCGCGCCCACAGCATCCAGCTCCAAGTCCTTCCTTCCCTCTTCCAGATGTTCGTCGGCTCCACAGTCCCAATGCCTCCGGCTCACAAACCAATTTCAAATCTTCTTTGAACCATCTGGTTTCCCTACCGAGCGATTGTCAAGTTGGCTTCTTGGGAGCCGTAGAAGCCGTGTCGTGTTGTTGTTTGGGTGAAGTGCCTGGCCCCTGTCCATCAGTGGGCGGTCGCCCTACGGAGCAACGTTTTATCCACCGTGTCTGCCAAAACCCCCTGTCCAACCAATCCCGTCCACTGACGTCAAATGCTGGACAATCCATCGACCTCAACCCTGACCAAGCGCACCTCGTAACATTAGATACCACGATTCGACGACATCACGCTCTGGATTGTACCATGTCCGGGTTTAAGCGCGACTGGAATGGCAATGCAAAGCGGCGGGACGGGCCCAAGCCGGCGGCGAAGCAGGTTGCTCGAAATGCATACACGCCCATGTTTGAGGGCCTCCGCAACGAGCTCGATGCCCACCACGACCGGCGGGAACGCATCGTGAAGGCATCGCGGGACATCACGGCTCTGAGCAAGAAGATGTGAGCAGGCACCGAGACGCCCTACCTTGAAGTTTGCGGGAACTGACACGCCACAGCATCTTTTCACTGCAACGGTAATCGGAGTCTGCTTGCTCATCCTCAGCAGGTTGGTGGTTAGAGGCTCACACACCCTTCTCCGGCCAGGGTGCGCAAGATCGAGAGCCAGCTCCCCGCAAATATCCAATCCGAGATCGACTCCCGCCTCGCCGAGATCTCCAAGCTCCTGGCCACCCTCGCCCCCGAGATTCAGGGCATCAACCGCTATCGATATGCGCGGTCGCTCGCGTGCCTCGAAGAGCTCGTTGAGGCCCTCACTTTTGCCCACTACCTGCGGACCCAGACGCTCATCAGCCATGCTGACCTCGACCCGCTTGTCGAGGAGCTCGCCCGGAAAGGGGTGACGCTGGAAGACGAGGTGATGGCCGACGCCGAGCAGCCAGCAACCACGGCGGTCCCGGCGCCAACAGCCGCCGCGCAGCCCACTGTCTCGCTCACCCAAGACGACTACCTCTACGGCGTGTTTGATCTCACGGGCGAGATGATGCGCTTTGCGACCACGTCTACCGCGCTGACGGGCACCATGGCGAGCGGGCAGGCGGGTGAAGGCGAGGATGAGCCGCGCACCATCGTCCAAGACATGCACGAGCTCGGGTCCTTCTTCGAGATGCTGCCCGCGGGACGGGGGAACCGGTTCCAGTGGGAGAAGAAGCTTGAGGTGACGCGGCAGTCGGTGCAGAAGGTCGAGAGGCTGGGCTACGACCGGACTGTTCGCGGGAGTGAGAGACCGAAGGGGTGGGTCCCAGACTTGAGTGCTGGGGACGGCCCGGGTGAGGAGGAAGAGTGACGGCTGTGAGCAAGTCGGGGTGAGTCACTCAGGCCAGTCAGTCATTTTTGTGGACGCGACGAGAGATGTTCATGGTTGTGTCGGTGAGACCTGCTCGGAATCTGTGCGAATATCGCGACATGGCAGCATTCTCGCCTCGGAGTGTCGAGTCCATACGGATCACAGGTCTTGATGAGGGTCTTTGTGGTAGCAGCTACTTGTCGAACGCGCTTGTCTGGCCCCCAGTTCGCATTCTTGTCACTCTGTGCCACCCAATCGACAACCACGCAACGGTCCTGCACACAGAATGCGCAAGAGCCAATCCATATACTCCGTGCCCCATTCTTTTCGAGTCTGTCAGAATGAGTGCATTTCCATGTCTCGCAGCCCCCTGAGCGTGATTTATCGGGTGTAATTTTTGACAAGCAAGCGAGTGCGGCGTGCTGTGGCGATTCCAATTCTCCTGGCCGCAGGACCCTGGGCTTGTTGCTTGCGAGCCGCAAGTGTCCACACGCCGCCTTGGAATGCCAACGTGGGATCGGCCGTGGTAGGCAGACCCCGGGTCCCTGGGCGCGATCGATGCTGCAATTTCTGCCTAAGGCCCCAAAAACCGCAAACTGCGGGGCAGCCCTTTACTTATTAAAATACCAAAATCTTTTCTTACCCCGCCATCTTTCTTGGGCAGCTCCCAACCGCCACATCACGCTCAGTTTCACTTCTTCGACCTCGTCGCAATCCAAATTCCCGTCGTCAAAATGGGCTTCACTGACCTTACCTCCGAGATCGGCCTGACCCGTATGGCCTCCCGCAAACCGCGCCCATTACTGCTGCGTTGTGAGCCCTGCTAACAAACCGCCCACGCCATTCAGTCCTCACCGGGTTCCTGAGCACCCGCTCCTACATCTCTGGGTATGCCGTTCATCCCGCGTTTTCCCTTGCGACAGCTGCTCGGCCGCCATTCCTTGATGATCCCCATGGTCCGTGTTGCTGAGCGGCCTCAAGACCCGCACATGATTACACACCCAGCACTCTGTGCACCTCTGAACCACACCCCAGCAGCAGCTGTCGCCTACCCTGGTCGCGCACCACTTGAGCGCAAAATCACCTGGCGCGCATCTTGAGAGCTGACCCCCGCTGCCACACCACAGCACCGCCGCCTCGCAGGCCGATGTTGCCGTCTTCAAGGCCGTGAGCTCCGCCCCCGACGCCGACAAGTACCCCCACGCCGCCCGCTGGTACAAGCACATCGCCTCGTACGAGGACGAGTTCGCCACCCTGCCCGGCGATGCCTCGCTCCCCTTTACTGCCTACGGCCCCGGCGCCGTCGAGGTCACCCTGAACCCCGCCAAGAAGGAGGTCGCAGCCGAGGCCGCCGAGGAGGAGGATGAGGACGTCGACCTGTTCGGCAGCGACGACGAGGAGGAGGACGCCGAGGCCGCCCGCGTCCGCGAGGAGCGCCTGGCCGAGTACCGCAAGAAGAAGGAGAACAAGCCCAAGGTCGCCGCCAAGTCGGTTGTCACCATGGACGTCAAGCCCTGGGGTATGTTTTTTCACCTGCGGGTTTCTTCACTTTTGTTTGTAATCACTTGCTAACTTGGGGTCTCCCCCCCTTTTAGATGACGAGACCGATATGGTTGCCCTCGAGGCCTCCGTGCGCGGGATTGAGAAGGACGGCCTTGTGTGGGGTGCCTCCCAGCTGATCCCCGTCGGCTTCGGCATCAAGAAGCTGCAGATCAACCTTGTCGTTGAGGACGAGAAGGTTTCGCTCGACGAGCTCCAGGAGGAGATCCAGGAGTTCGAGGACTATGTCCAGTCCAGCGACGTTATTGCCATGCAGAAGCTCTAAGTGATGTGTGTATGTGGGATGGGATGCCTAGATACGAAACATAATGAGTAACGAACGTGGCCTGCCAGCGGTTGCCTGTCTCTTGTCTCTTGCGTGATTGTCCAGTATGGTGTTTTTGGCTTAAGTAAAACAGGAAAGTCTCAGAATACTGCCGCTTGTCACAGGGGGTTGGCATCATGTTGAACTGCCATGCTGGTTTCTGACGTCGTCCCCGCCCATGTACAAACAGGAACAGTTACAGAGAGAGCGCAAGACTGTAAGGCAGCAAGACAACTAGCTGAGCGGAGTACCTGCAACATTGTCACATCACGCCAGTCAGGGACGAGGCTCTCCCAAGCATATGTTTCGCTGTCGTCTGTACCAAAAACACCTTTTTTTTCGGACCAGGAATGTAGGTATGTATATATCGCTCTGTTTTCCCCAAATCGAAGAAAAAAGACAAACGCCAGCTTCTGCTCAAATGCCTCATCCCACCCCTGACCCCCCTTTCGACCACCTTCCCCTCCCACCCTCCCTCCCGCTCCCCTCCCCCCTGTGCAAAGGTAGACAGACGGAGGATGGTAGATAGTCAAAGTGAAAAAGGTAACGTAAGATGGCAGGGGGGGGGGTTGTTATGCTTCGCTGTTTCGTTGTTTCTGCTACTTCCTCTCCTTCTCCTCCCCCCGCCCACTTCGCTCGCTCAGACACGCCACTGGCAGTCTGGTGCGTATCACCCCACCCCCTCACCCTCTGCCTTCTCCCTCTCCCCTGGTAACAACTCACGCCGTACATGATCCCATGTTTCATAACCCGTCCATCCGTCCGTCCGTCCATGCTCATTTCATCGTCAATCAAAATCCAACCCAACTCAACTCAACCAAACCAACCCCCATCAATCATACCCTTACACCCCACACCCCGCGCCCCGCACTCACGCCCAGCCACTCGCCGTACTCCCCCGTGGCAAGGTGCGGTACCCACCCTACATTGCCAACCTCATAGTCGCACTGCCAGCTCGCGACCGGGCTCCTGGCGTTATCCCCTCCCGCGGCGGGCGACCCGGCCACGCCTCCGGGCGCGGTCCCGTTGGGCACGGCCTGGGACTGGGCCTGGTTGATCAGGTCCCAGATGAGCACCTGGCAGTCGTCGGCGCCCGAGGCGAGGGTGCCGCGGCGGGTGGGGGACCACTCGACGCAGTTGAGGGCGCCGGCGTGGCCGCGCAGCTCGAGGAGGGCCTGGCCCGGCTGGCGCACGTCGAGGATGCGGATGACGTTGGAGTCCTGGGCGAAGGTGGCGAGAAGGTGGTGGTCATGCGGTGAGGTCGCGAGGCGGAGGAGGGGCGGCGGGTGGGAGAGGGTCTGTTGGGCGAGCGTGGGCGAGATACGGCCGCCGTTGGCATCTGTGTGGGGTTAGAAAAGGGGGCAAAAGAAAAACGAGGGGAGGATAAATGCGGAAGGATACCTCTTTCTTCCTTGCCCGTGGGCTCGTAGATGATGGTGCTATGCTCCAAGCTGCGGAGGTCAAACATGCGCACGCTGCCGTCCTGGCCGCAGCTCACAAACACATCGGTGCTCTGGGCGCAGAAGCGGACGTCGTACACCTCCTTGTCATGGGCGATCAACTGCGTCTTTGCCGTCAGGGAAGGAATGTCCCAGATGGTGCATGTGGTGTCTATGCTCGAGGTGATGATCAGGCTCGGGTTGACCGTGTTCCAGTCCAGCGAGGTCAGCGGGGCGGTGTGGTCGGGCGTCTTGGAGTTGGATAAGAGCGCGAGCGGGGTGAGTTTCGTGACGGGCATGTCCCGGCCGTTCCTGGAGGTTATGGACGAGCCCGGGGTGGGGGGTTGGGTTTCAGACGGGAGCGACCACAGCCGCAGGTGGTCGCCCGAGGTGGCAAGCAGGTCAGTAGACTGCTTTTGCGACGAGGGCGGTTCCCAGAGCAGGCGGGTGACCGGGAAAGAGTGAGTGGCCTCTGCGATCCTTGTAAAGTCCATGGACCACTTAGGTCCCCCGGGTACGTAGACATCAGAGGGTGTGGGGGAGAGGTGCGCATCGAGAATTTGGATCTGCCGGGCTCTGGGGTTAGCCACGGTGGCTTTCTTAGATCCCACGGTTTGAAAGGCAGGGAGGGACACTCACAAAGTTATGGCCATCCTCCAGATAGCTTCCAATGGCGAGCTTGCCCGCGCCGTTGCCCTGGGGGGCCCATTTGCACCAGTCAAAGGCGTAAAGGGCCCACGGGGCCATGTAGTTGCTGGTCCGCGGCTGGGTCGACACCAGCTCGTAGCCGGGGGTGCCTGGCAAGCCATCCGAAAGGCTCGAGTCGGCGCGCGGGCGGATGTCGGCGAGCCCGAGCGGGGTGTTGGAGATGTTGCGCTGCGAGTTGGTGGGGTTGTATTTGGGTTCTGTGGGGGACATGAACTGCGACGAGGCGGCAGAGCCGCCGGGGGTGGTCGGGGTATAGGGGAGGTAACCGGAGCCGGCGCCCTCGTAGGGGGCCGAGGGGCTAGAGCGCGAGTACGAGTGTGACAGGCTCAGCGAGTTAGGCTTGCCGGGAGTCTGGTGTTGATGCGACTGGTAGTCGGCCTGCATGCTGGGGAGGGTCGGGACGGCGTTGGGCTGGATCGCCGGGGCGCGGGCACCCAGGCCGCCGGGCTGCAGCACGTTAGGCACGGCGGCAGCGGGCTGGTATCCCGAGAGGCTCGGGGCGGCCTGGTCGAGCTTGATGTGCGGGGAAGCACCCGGGGGGGCAGCGTAGTCGCGGGCTACCTGCGGGGGTTGTTGGTGCGCCATGCCCGACGACATGTGCAGCTCATCGTAGGTGCCTGTGCGCCGCTGCGGCTGGTACTGCTGTGGTTGGTTCATCGGAGCCAGCGCGCCGGGCGTCGGGAGGGAGAGGGAGGGCGCGGAGGGGGGCGGTCGAGGACGGCGGATGCCAGGGTTGAGGCTTGGGGGAGGGGAGAGGACGGGTGGGGAAATGTCGTGTTGAGAGCTGCGTCCTGGTGTGTCGTGTTCGGGGTGCGCCCAAGCCCAAGCCGCTCGACGTCGGGACCGTCAGAGGTCGCAGTCAATGGCCGCCAGAGAGGAGAGGAGCGAGGGAGCAGTCGCCGTGTCCTGCCGCAGTGAGGCAGGCTGATGGGCGCGGGAGCCCGGGAGCAATGGCGGCGGCGGTTGGCGTGCGGTTGTGTGAGGAAGAAGCAATGCGACGTCTGAGCTTTTGGCTCTGTGCTTGGGTCTGGCAGCAACGGCGGCCCTGTCCTGGAGTGGCCTGGCCTCTCATAGGGCGTGGTCTCCAGCTGCTTCAGTTGGGTACGACCTCCAGCCAGCCGCCCGCTGAGCCGCTGCCAGGTGCTCACGGCTGCGGGGCGTGAAGCGACGGCACTGGATTGGCTGCGGTTCTGCTGGGGGAGGGGTTCCTTGGCGCTCAGTTTGTGCCCCGCAGACATCCCCGCAACACAACAACACAGCACAGAACGAGAACACACCACATCCAAGACCCGGGCTCTGTGCTCCCTGGTCCCTGACATCTCACCGCCGGCAGCCGCTCTGCAGGATCATCACGATAAACAAGAACCTCGGACCCCCTGGACATATCAGGACAATGTGAACACTCGATTTAGACCATCTCCCCTCAATTGCCGCGCTTGAAAGTCCTCGAGAGCAGCTGGGCGGCAGCATCGTCTTCCCTCGAAGAACCCCCCCAATCCCAGAGCTGCCCCACCTTCCCGCCGAGGTCCCCAAACCCCGGCAGGGCCGTAAAATCAACACACCTCCCTTCCATCGACCAGCTGATCGTGCGACCTGTTTCTGTTTACCTACTCCTCCTCCGTTCTCGTGAGCCATCGCTGTTTTCAACACAGGGCACGCCAGGGCGACTTGATCTCACCACCCCCGCGCGTCCTCGACTCCTCTTGTTCTCTCATCAACTCCTCGATCGTGAGCCTCGTCTCGTGCTCGAGTCGTCACACACCTTTCCGCCTCTTGGCCACGCGACCTTTAATCATCTCGATCCGTGACCTCGTTCTCTCTTTGATTTTCCACACCCGACCTCACAATGAACAGGGAAGACCTACCCTCCCTTCTCCTCCTCCCCTACCCCCCCAACCCCCTGAGCTGCGATGCCCTCGAGGCCGCCTATCGTCCCCCCCTCAGGTCGGCCCTCGGCAAGGTGAAGCGCGCGTCGGCCGCCTCCAAGCTCATCGTCGCCGTCGCCTGGCCTGGCCTGCACGGCCAATTCCTCTACTCCAAGACGCTGTCCTGGACCGACGCCCAGGCGCTGGTGGCCGGCATCTACGGTATCCTCTCGGTCGTTTGTGCCCAGCTCGGCATCGGTACCGAGGTCGACGGCGGGCCCAACTCGGTTGACACCACCGTCGTGCTGATCGACGATGACCGCGCCAAGCGCTACGCCGACGACTTCCGTCCGTCCATCACCCCCAACAACACGGCCATCATCGACATGCCCACCTTTGCGTCCGCCTTCTTCCCCTGGAACCGCATCTTTAGCGTTAGGACCGAGCTCGGTTTCCAGGTGTTCCAGACGTACCTCCGCCTGGCCGAGGGCCGCCAGACCCTGCTACAGAAGCAGCTCGTCCACGTCGAGGGCGGCCTGACCCTGAGCATGGCCAAGAGCAGCACCGTCCCGGCCGCCCTGCCCCCGCAGTCCCCATCCTACCCGGTCGTCTGCCTCGGCGGCACCTTCGACTACCTCCACCCGGGCCACAAGCTGCTCCTCACCGCCGGCGCGCTCCTGCTGCGCATCCCGCGCATGGGCGCTGGCGACTACACTCCGACTCCCTGCCGGTACATCATCGGCGTCACGGGCGACGAGATGCTGCGCAACAAGAAGTTCGCCGAGTACGTCCAGCCATGGGAGGTGCGCGCGCGCAACGTCATCTACTTCCTCGCGCAGCTGCTCGAGCTGCGCCCCCGCGGCTGGAAGGACGGCGCGCGGACGCACATCGACGAGCAGCCGGGCAAGTTCACCGCGACCTTCCGCGAGCGTACCATCGAGATCCAGTGTGTCATCTTCCAGGACATCTACGGGCCGACTGTTGCCATCAGGGAGATTGAGGCGCTGATTGTGTCGGGCGAGACGCGCGCTGGTGGACGCGCTGTCAATGAGAAGCGCATCTCGCAGGGCTGGCTGCCGCTGGTGGTGTACGAGGTCGATGTGCTGGATGCGAAGGACAAGTCGGATGAGGACGGCAGCACGGAGAACTTTGCGACCAAGATTAGCAGCAGCACCATTCGCCAGCAGAGGGCTGCTAGAGGCGGAATGAAGATTTGAAGGTCGAGGGTCGTCGTCGGCGTTTGCAAGGGTTGATTTGGAGCTGTGATGATATCCTCGCTTGCTTTGTAAGGAATACCGGCAACTGTTTTCATGTACATACCCTTTACACAGTCCTCTGCTCCATGAGTTAGCCAACGCATCTGAATGAGATGTGCGGAAGAGGTTGTCATTTTTTCTTTTCAGAGCAGCCTGCTAATCTTTGCGAATTCACCGGTACGATGCTTTTTTCTTTCAACCTTCCCCAACAACTCTGCCCCAAAGACTCAACATCTCTGTCGCAAGATTCAATTGAAACCCAGACACCGTTCTAAGCCTGATCCACAATAACACAGCCGGTGCGTTCTGAACCCCCCGGCAAAGTTGACCTCACGGAGATCATGCGGAGGCACCTCCGGCCCAGGGTTCAGGACGGTACTGCCCACCCCGAGTGGTATCAGCATTAGAGCAGGGGGGAGAGAAGGATTTCAAACCGGATTCTCTGTTGGGTGAAGCAACAAGGAGGGCTACCAACCCCTCTGCAGACGGATATGTCGGACAGGGAATGCCAGCAGAGGAGGGGAGGAGGTTGACAAGGAGGCCACAATCTCACCCGAAGGATTTCGGAGGGTTTGTTGCTGCTTTCCTGCTTTGTACACAGTAGGTATCCAAATGTACATTTCCCATCCAACTCCCACTCATGCTCTACCTGACAGCGTGGGGGGACAACTCCAAAACCGCCCGACCCGAGGGCGTTGGAGGCTCTCGTGCAGTACCGGTATATTGAAGCGGAGTCATCACTCCTCAAGGAAAAACACACCCAAAAACACCCACACACCTCATGCTCTGTCTGTCTCTGCTGGAAGCGGCACCTCAACAGGCCCACTGAACAAAGAATAGCACCTCAACAGGGCCACTGACGAAGGAAAGGCGCGGCTGCTCCGCAAACAAAAGTGTAAATGAAAGGTCAAGACATGTCTCCCTCTGGTCAGATGGAGAAGAGTC
>MU855648.1:0-34127 GCA_033296695.1 Staphylotrichum tortipilum
TCAAGTTGATTGCTTGGGGTGAGCTTGGTGGTGTCAATCTTGGTTGCCCCTGAAAGCAGGGCTGGGAGGTTGAGCTCCCTATTAAATACACGAGCTGCATAGCAGCCATGAACACAATGGAAAAACGGAAAAACAGAAAATCCGGTCCCCTCCATGCCTCGAACGCAGAACAACGATGCGAGAAACCACGACGCGAAGAACCATAACGCGAAGAACCACACTAAAAGAGGGACTTTGCCTAAGTCATTATAATAACCCTAACCCTAACCCTGTTTATTATGGGACGTCCACTACGAATCGAAGTGGTTGGTGTGGATCCCCATGTGACCAATAGGCGGCGGCGCCCGCGGACCCACACCCGGTCGGAGTGGTTGCGGTCGGGGTGGGCGTAACCACTCCGACTAGCAACGCCTAGAACCGCCGGCAAAATGCCCGTCCACGGTCGCCACGGGGTCAACCGGCCACGGCAGACCCGAATCCGTCGCCCGCAGGTCGCCAGGACACGTGGTGCGGCCGATGCAGCCCGATGCAGCCGATGCCGCGGGGTTTTGGGGAGGGGTCCCGGTTGGAGTTGGATTTAGGGTTACAGTACGTTGGAGTCGTCACCGTCAGGTTGGGGTTTCCGTTAGGGTTCAACGTAAAACGCCCAGAACGCCCAGCAAATGCCCATCCGCGGCCGCCGTAGGGTCAACCGGCCGCGGCGGACCCGAATCCGCAATCCATTTGTCGCCAGGACGCATGGCACGGCCGATGCAGCGAAGTTTTCGATATTTCGTGTTTCGGTTCAAGGGGTTGCAGGGGGTTTCGGGTTCCAGGGTTAGCGTCATCATGACAACCCCCAGGGATTGGTCGGTCGGTCCCAAGGAGGCAGTGGCGTCCCAGCCGCCAGGGGGAAGTGGAGGTAGCATGGAAAAAAGCAAACCGAACAAGCAGCAAAGGAGGGAGGGGGGTTGGGGAGCAACGAAGAAGGGAGGGGGATTAAATTTATCGGCCGGGTCGGTCAGTCAGGCCAGGCGAGCGTCATCCATACATGCATCCATACATTCATTGATATCCATACGTTATCCATATCCAAATCCACATCCATAGGCATCGCTATAGCGACATAAAGACAATGGCATCGTTCGACGAGTTGTTCATATTATTGCCGGCATTCCGGGCGGCGGTTTGCCGCGAGCACCACGGCACGGTCACGGCCAAATCGGCTATATCGTATATCGGTTCGTACCATGGCCATTTAGGAGCGCCCGTCCGGTAGAGCATCGCGGCAGAGGCGGCGGTATTATAGGCGGAGGGTTTATTGGCCGCCGACGTGCATGAGATCCGGTTCCCCGACACGGCCATACCGGCCATTGATGGGTTGCCCGTTTGGGCGGACGGCAAGAAGTGTGTGCAGTGCGGGTATATCCGGCGTTTGCACCACCATATCCAGCAGCATTGCCGGTCCGAGCACGGTTGGGTCAACCCGAGGGGGCGTGGCGGCAAGCCCGGGGCGGGGCCGGCGGGCGGGTTGGGCGAGGCGTGGGTAGACGGGGTGCATTGCCAGCGGTTCGGCCAGACGGGGGCGTTGCAGCGGTTGTTCGAGGTGGTGCCCCCGGCCGGCCAGGGCGGCCAGGGCGGCAGCGGGGCCGGCGATACCAACAGTGATGACAACAGCAGCAGCAGGACCGTGGCCATCAGGGCCATGATCGAGGCGTCGGTATAGGCGATTAAGAAGAACGATAAGGCAGCAGCCGCGTTGATCAAGGACCAGTCGCGGTTGTCGGCCAACATGTGGGTCCGGCGGACGGGATGGCCGCGGCATTTGCGCGGGTTCGACCGTACGTGGTTGACGACGACCACACGGCGCCCGGCAGCAGCAGTGGAGGAGGACCAGGGCGAGGACGACGAAGGATCCGACCAGGAGGTAGGGCAGGAAGAGGCGGCCGGCAGCGAAGCGGCATTGGCCGTCACGTTATTGGCCGTGGAGCGGGTGGTTTGGCGGGCGTAGAAGGCGTCACGGGCCGAGGTGGTCGGGTCGGCGGCAGTCAATTTCATCGAGCGGCGCGAGGCGGGTGGCACGACGAACGAGAAGCCGTTCAACGCGGCCCAGAAGGGCCAGACGATGGTCAAGTACGTCGAGGCATGGAAGTCGGTGATGGCATATATATGGCGTACGTGGGGTTTAGAGGCGGTCGAGGTGGTTAACGAGCCGGAAGAAGAAGGGGCGGAGGACAGCGAGGCGGAGTATGCAGGAGAGGATATCGACATAGAGCCGGAAGGCGGGATCCGCGGGCAACGGCCGGCATACGATTTCACCAGCGAACAGGCCCAGGCGTTTGCACAGGTACGTTCAGCCGCATATGCCATGACCGAGGGGGGTTATGAGGGTAGCCATTCCGTCCGCAATCCAGGCAGCGATACGGGCAGCGAGACAGACAGCGACACGGGCAGCGATACGGGCAGCGACGCAGGCAGCAATACCGACGGTAATACAGACAGCGACACGGATAGTAGCGTCGGCAGCATGACGGGCGGCAGTAGGCATAGCCCGGAGGCTAGCCAGGACAACTCCCTCATACTCCCGCATGGTTCTCTCGTATCTGTCATTCAATCCCCTTGGCAAACCGTGAGTCAAGCAGTAGTCAAACGCAGTGCCAACAGACGTTGGTTCTTATCACAAGCTGGTCGCGAATTGGGGGACTTAATCGGCTCGCATCCCCACACCTGCCCGCGGCACCCCCCTGGTCCCTCCCACTGCCCCTCCAACCCCTCCCACCCCTCCATCCCGCCATACTGGTCAACACACCCACTGTCACCCACACAGCTTCCCTCCCCCTTTCAGACGATAATCCCATTTTCAGACACACCCAACCAACACAGCTAGCAAGAACAACCCTCAGCTCATCAAGACACCATGACAGCCCACAGCAAGGTTGAGAGCGATGAAGGCACTCATTGTGCCTTCTTCTACGGTACATCTGACCCTCACAACCCCGAGTTTCGACTGACTGGCTGACTACATGCGACGACGATACCTCTGCCAGGCACCCTGGTATGAGCCACCACCCAACCCCTCCAAGTGCCTGCAACACCAACACTGACCCGCCCCCCCAGATGGTTCCCGACGTCTTCTACTCAGTCTGCTACAACTCCAAGGACGTGCCCGACGCCATCGCGAAGCTGCACTCGTTCCGCCCGGCGCTGCTGCACGGCTACTGCCGCCGGCGCGTCAAGTACGCCGACTACCCGGGCATCACCGAGGACTCGGCCCACGACGTCTTCGGCACGTTTACCACCGGCTTGACCAAGGCCAACATGGCCAAGCTCGACTTCTTTGAGGGCAGCCAGTACGAGCGCCGCACCGTGTCGGTGACGCTGCTCGAGAAGTTGGGCAACGTCAAGGGCGAGGGCCAGGTGGAGGGGCAGGAGAGGAAGGCCGAGGTTTATGTCTATCTTGACAAGCGGGAGCTTGAGGAGAAGGAGTGGTGCGTGCTGTTTTGTTGTCGAAGGTGGAGGAGCAGAGCTGACCGAGTCGTGTGTTGCATAGGGACCTCGAGGAGTTTCGCCGTGAGAAGCTGCAGCAGTGGACACGGGCTGGTTATGTGTTTGAGGGTGAGTACTCTCATTCTGTCTTGACGAGCCGCAGTAGGAGTTGGCATCTGCTTACCCAGCATAGACTGTGACCCCAACGCCCCTGCGACGGTGGCAAGCGATTCATGACAAACGGGACTTGGTCTTGTGTGTACTGATGGTGCCTAATTCTCTGGAGCATAGGCCTAGGTAGCCAGATGAACCATAGAGTGGCCAAGCAGGCGATCGTGCTCGTGTTAGTAGTCCCAAGTACGGGTTCATGTGTAATTGATGTCGGTGTGTGGGACATTTGATGGCGGCAACGTTGAGGTGTAAGAGCCACCTTACCACTGGACAGCCCCCTCCCCCGCCAAAAACAAAATATGCAGCGCCGCAAATGGGCGGGGAGGAATCCACGTGGCGGGTTGTTCAGTGCGGACGAGAATGGTCCCTGTGGAAGCAGCGAGATGGGGTAATCAAGTTGCGCCGATGGGGGTTGGGTTGGTTTGTGACGGAACTGTATGTGGGCGGTAATCACGAAGTGGTCCTTTTCTTTTCCCATGTCGAACGAATAAGCGGGGGAAATCTCGACGACCGGGAGGTAGTCGAAGAGGAGTGTTGGGGCGCTGAAAATGGCTTCGGGAAGGGACGGAAATGGGGAATCGTGGAGAGAAGCATGAGATGGGTGAGTGTCATGAGGGGTAAACAGCACTCCCTTGTCATGCCTCGTCCCCATCCTTCTTAAACCCGCCCATCTTCCGCACTCGGTCGCCATCCCACAAGACATAAGCTCGGTCGCGGAGCCAGGCGTTGTCGTCCGCCATGACCGAGTCGGACACCCTCCGCCCAACATTCGCGGCGCGCCAGACTTCGTACGGACCCAGGTCTGTGTCCCCATCGTTGGACTGGCCATATCGGTCTAGCGCGACAGAGTCGCACAACTCTTCAGATATCTCGATGGTGTTTATGGAATAAGAGTTGCACAGTGCCTCAGGCAAAGATGCATTAGCATCGTCGCGGAGAGAAGCTCTGATGTCACCGTTCAAGATGTTCAGTCTGCCCTTGCGAGAGCGAGCGTTTGTGAGCCTGGAGATAAATCCAACCCCTTGCGCCAGCTAGGTAGTCAGCACCTCAATGTCGAGATAGTCCTGGTCATCAGGGTCGACGGGGCCAGTGAAGTAGTCGAATAACGCTGCATGCCAGTGTTAACGCCACATTCTCAGGGGGTGTGCTGGCCTTTAAGCCCAGATTAACAAACCTTGGTCGAGCTTGGCCACCAGGTAGCCGTGAACACAACCAAGCTGCTCGTTCTCCCAAGGGGCCTGCCTCCGGAAGAAGCAGCAGTTCGCATCGTTGGTGAACAAGTGACCGAGAAACAGCGTATAAAACAACTCGATGCGGTAAAAGGCGTGAGAGAAGCGAAAGTGCTCCGATGTGGGGAGGGGAAGACTTGTAGATACAGGCCCGCCTCCCGGGTAGATATGGTTCAAGGCACGGGCAGCAAAGTTGGTCGCCAAGGCAAGCATGGTGCTGTGGGTGTGGCCCATCCTCCTCACCAAGCTGGCTGGAAGGTGTGGGGCACGGGCAGCGAGACGAGCTGGCCGGCAGTAGAGCTCGTCGAGCAAGGCGGAGACTAAGCTGTCTACAAGGGAACGGGGGAGTTGTAATGCTTCGGTGAGGGCGACAGCGTACGGGAGGAGGACATTGGTGGTAATCTGGTTGCTAATCCGGGTCGAGGATGCCCCCATGCCGAGGCTCTTGTTGGAGAAACGTTGATAGCATGTAGTGGCGGGAAAGACGAGAAACTGGCAACGGGCGAGCTCCATCGCGCCCTTACCTGAGGGCGTACCCTGGCGGCCGAAGTCATCCCGGCAACCTCATATGGCGAGAATGTTGAGGAGTTCGACACGGGGTGGGTAGGGGGGAGAGTATGGAAACTGGAAAGCAAAACAGGGCACTCACAAATACCTGTTGCGAATGATGCGAATGTAATCCATGTAACGTGGAGTGCGGACGACCGTGCTCAAAAGCACCGACATGAACCTGGTAGGAAGGTAGGAGGTTATCATTTTGGCCCACCCTAGGATGAGCTTGCTCCGTACTTACACGCTCATTAATGGACTCAGACAACCATCAACACATATGGCATGCAATAATAGTAGGTCTTATAGCTTCTTTTTCCTACTCAAGCCCCTGACTGCACACTGCGTTGTCTGACACCCTTCTGTGGCGCTCGGTGGATGCCCTGAATCTGCACTCAGGGTTGTCAGGCTCTCACTCGGTTCGACCCTTGTGTACCTAACTATATGGCGACCATGGCATCACTCCTGTGGCCAAAGTCCGCGTTGTGAAGACTCTAGAACCTCAGGCCGGACTTTAAGTCCAGGAACTGCTCTACTCCCCGACCAGTCTCGTAGTTTGTCTAGGACGTGGAAGAGGAAGCGACATGGTGACATATTATTTTCTGCCTGAGAGATCTAACTACATAGGTCTAGATGATAGACGATCGGTTCAACATCATCAGCAGTTCAGACGGGTGGTTTGGCAGCATGCCCTAGGCTATCCGACGATCTACCTGGATTGTGGGTGGCTGTTGCCGAGGTGAAGCAATTGCAGTCTCCTTCCCCAAAGGCTGGGAAGGCGCTTCGGTCCAAGTTCCACCTGCTTGCCAGCTTCCTCTCCATACAATCATGCGGTTTCCGCCCTCACTGCCGTCGTCGCTGCCCACTTCGTTCTGTCGCCGCCCCTGCCCCTTGTTTGGACGCGGGAAGAGGCCCTCGACAACAAGCTTCGGTACAAGCCAGGACACGCCATTTACGACAAGTATAAGGACAACAAGGCTGCTGATAAAAGAGCCGGGGAGGATAGCATGGGCTACAAACGGAGGGCCCAAGAACTGCGGTCTGGACCTTTCCGCGTCCGCAAGAGCTTGGGGGACTTGAATATGGGTAACGCCTACGACCGGGACGGGCACAAGGAATTGTTAGCCTTATTGGCAAAAACGGCGTCGAAGCGCTGAGGTGTGTGTCTGTCTCCCATTGTGTTGCTTCGAAACATTGTACCCTGAGCTAATGATTGGGGCCGATGCACAGCCACGGCCAAAAACGCCGGGGTTTCAACGAGGAGTACAAAGACGCCCTTCTCGCCAAAAGCAAACTCGCGGGGGGACGGGAGGTTTACACAGGACATGGAGCGATGGCCGAGAATACCCAAGCAAGCTCCAGGAAGTATGCGGTGGTGGTCCGGGGATGCCGGTGGCCGCGGAGGTCCAGTGCTTGGTTTCTCAAGGAGCGGCAGGCCGAGATGGCCGTGCTCAACATCCCGGGCGGCGACAGTAGCTTGCGCGGCCTGCGTGGATTTGCGGTGGAGAGGGGGATGTTTTGGAAGGAGGGGGCAGGAGGCGGTTGAG
This sequence comes from Staphylotrichum tortipilum, assembly GCA_033296695.1. Lineage (NCBI taxonomy): Eukaryota > Fungi > Ascomycota > Sordariomycetes > Sordariales > Chaetomiaceae > Staphylotrichum > Staphylotrichum tortipilum. Next base: position 6,962 of record MU855648.1, read on the forward strand.
GTGGAGGTTAGAGTGGAGGTCGAGGAGAGTCATGTCAGTTCAGGGCGAGCTCACGGCCCAGCAGCTCGGTGCGAACCCCTGAACCCCTGGACGAACCCCTGAGCGGGAGGCGACGGGACGCACAGCTGCTGGAGGGGCATGACTCGGCATCAGGGGCGAGATTCGGGTCTGTGTGCCCGAGTTAGGGGATTGGGGATTACACACGGCTTTTATGTGATGGCGTCGGGCTGTGTACCTCGGGATTTCTGTCGGCTTGGTGTGGTACAAGCCGCTCTGATGTTTCACTTTTTTGTTTCTTCTGGTTTTGTTTCCTGTTTCTTGCTTGACTTTCTATTTTTGGCTGGGAGGCAGAAGGGCCGGGTTAGGGTTGCTTACACTGTGGACGTCGACTTTACCTAACAGAATCGAATCTGCCTTGTAGGCTCTCCATGGGCTGTGAGAGGCGGCACACGCGTGCTGGTTGGGGCTGACATGGACAAAGTCTGTAACGGGGCGGGCGGGTTGAGAGGATTCTGACCTGTCTGACAAGTGCTACACATGGGTTGTTGGCACGCGTTGACGGCGGTCGAGTGTCAGCGTCCAGCGGCGGCGGTTGTGTTTGGCGGGTCAGGGCTGATGAACACCCCAGTAGCGCTCAGCCCCCAACGACCCTGGCTGTTGGGGGCGGCTCGGCATCTGGCAGCGGGTGACAGACAGGCTAGACTTGATCGGGAAAGGTTCGTCGCGCATCCCCGATCTTGGGTTCCTTGGCTCGCTGGGGTGCCCCACCTTTTTCGTTTTGTTTCCTGCACCTCAACCCACCCACCCATCTTCATGGATGCTCGGTGGACCACATCAACAGCTCGCCAATCCCCCTCGCTAGGTCTGTGGATCACCTCATGGCCCACCTGGGGTCGCTGTGCATTCTCGAACAGCCCACCGAAACAGACCACCCGCCAACCCCGCCACTGGCGCCAGGGACTTGGTGTCCCAGGGCTCAGGGCCCAGGATGCTTGTTTGGACCCCGCCACCACGCACACCTCACACAGTGGTTCGCCCGTGTCATGAACGAACTAGAGTGCTGACGATTCAGGGCCGGGACTGATTGCTGTCTGGACCCTGTCGCGGCCACGGGGTCTCGACTGCTCGAACTCGCTCCTTTGACGCTGCTCTGGTCACGACGCTGGCCGATGGGGCCGAACAGTCCCTGGGGTCCCTCGCCTCGCATCTTGGTACCTACCTCGCACTCTTGCTGTGACGCTAACACTGTATGACAGGCAGGCAGACAGGCGGGTAGGAGGGCGGGCAGAGCGGACGCTACCAGTGCCAATTCTCACCTCACCTCCCTCCCCCGCACGTGGCCGCGGCACAGTACAAGTCATCGTCATCATCGAAGGTCAACGTGACGGCTAACCAGGCCCCCAATATCGGCCCCCCCCCTTCCTTCCTTTTCCCCCTTCTCGCCGCAACTTGCATCACCAGGGCCTCATCATCAGACAGTCATCAGGCAATCAGGATGAGGCCGTCCGCCCACGCCTGGGCTGTGCTCCTCCCAGCCGCGAGGCGCGAAGGCGGCCCGCCTCCCGATCCAAGACGCAGTTCGCCTCTCTCTGACCGGCGGTCCCACCCAGATCTCCGACTGTTTCGACCACCCAGATCTCCGACTGTTTCGACCAAAATCTCTGCGAGCTTCGCTGATGGCGGCGTCCAATGGGAGCCACAAGGCGAGGATGATCGAACTTTGTTAGCTGCTTCAGGCCAGGCCGGCCGCCTCGTGTTGATGGGGCCCCGACAGCCCCGACACATGGGAGCCCCGTCCACCTGGTGGAGGGCGCGGCGCCCCTCGTATCGGCGCTGGCCGTCAGAGGGCAATTAGTCTGTCGGCCTACGCGGTGTGTCTTGTCTGTCTGTCTGTCAGTCTGAGGTACCACCACTCCCGCCCTCGAGACCCGGCACCCCCGCCCGTTTTGCCTCGACTGTGGCGGAGACGGACCCGGGCCCACGCCTCTAGTGTCGGACGCCCGGTGTCGAACCTCCGTCCACAATGTATAAAGGAGCCCGTCGAGCCCGCTCTCTCGGCTTCTGGATTTCTCTCAGCATCACACTCCTTCATCAACAACCACTCCAGTCCTTTCCTTTAGGCGTTCTCTTGTTGTATTTGCCTGGTGCAATACCTCGTTTGACACTCCTTCTTTTTTGCAAGTTGCCAGTCTCTTGCATTCATTCCTTTGCGGATCAGACACTTCGTTGATCGAGTTTCTGTCTCCCACATTCCTTTTTTGGATATTCTAGTATCGCACTAGCTCTTCCGCCCTCCTTTTTTTGTCACTTTTTCCAAGACGTCCCCCACCCGTCCCACGATCTTTGTCAAGATGTTCTTCCCCAAGGCTTTCCTTGTCGCCGGCGGTCTCGCCTCCGTCTCCCAGGCTCACATGCTCCTGAGGATCCCGGCTCCCTACAGCAGCCCTGCACTCCAGAACGGGCCCCTTGCCCCTGATGGCAGCAACTTCCCCTGCCAGTCGACCGGCGGTGCCTTCACTGGCACCCCGACCAAGATGGCCAAGGGCAGCACCCAGAAGATGGGCTTCACCGGCCAGGCCGTCCACAGCGGTGGCTCGTGCCAGATCTCCATCACCTACGATGAGGCCCCCAACAAGCAGAGCTCGTTCAAGGTCATCCACTCGATCCAGGGTGGCTGCCCTGCCCGCAACGTCAACGGCAACGCCGGCAACGACCCCGCCGCCGCCGCCGTCGATGAGTACGAGTTCACCATCCCCGAGGGCATCCCTAACGGCAAGGCCACCCTCGCCTGGTCGTGGCTGAACAAGGGCGGCAACCGTGAGTTCTATATGAACTGCGCCCCCATCGAGATCTCGGGTGCCGAGGGCAGCCAGGCCACGTTGGCCGCCCTCCCCGACATGCTGGTTGCCAACATCGCCCCCGGCGGCACCTGCGCGACCACCGAGGGCATCGACATTGAGTTCCCCAACCCCGGCGCCTCGGTCGAGACCAACCCCGGCGCCAAGCTCGGCCCCCCGACCGGCCAGTGCGGTGCCACCGCCTCCACCGGTAACACCACCACCACCACCGGCGCTGCTGCCAATGCCGGTGCCGGTGCCGGTGCCGCGGCCAGCGGCGTCCCCTCGCCCGCTCCCCGCCGCCGCATCCGCGGCCGCAGCTTCGCCGCCTAAATGGCACAGCAATGAACGCATACCAGCAGGGTTCGGGATTCGATCAATCAATCAGCCAGGGGTTTTGGTTTCGGGACACTCGCTTTTTTCAACGGCATGCCACATTCTTTTCTGGTGCCAGGGCACATTTGATTCAAGGGGAACGGACACAATTTCGTGGACGCCTTTTTTTTTTTTTCACGGGGACACTCTTTTGGATAGACAAGGTTTTTGGAAGAAGACAGATGGAGACGGCGGACCAGCTTTCGAGCTAGACATTCCTTTCTTACGAGTTATTGCATGGACTTGGAGTGGTGGTGGATGAGGACAGTCATTCCTTCATGAATAGATGAACATATACATTCCTTTTTACATAATGAGCTCCTACGCTTTGAGTTGCTGAGTGTGTGCAAGGTGGTGATGGTTTTTGAGCTTGTCGTCTATCCATCCCTTGGCGCTGGGCTGTTTTATTTACCAATCCAGGGGTTCGCATCTCCCAAGACATGAACCAGCTCAATGAATGGGATCGGGAGTTTGACATGTTTTTGCTGTCAGAAAAGCAGAGTAAAACATGAAGCTCCCGCGATTGGCTTGCCCACCCCAGATCAAAGGCTGACTGGGAGCATCAGCATGACACGCTCAGGCTCAGAAGTGTCAGCCTAATCTGTTCCGACCCATGGCCAGTCGTCTCTATGACGACACCAGGGTTCTCTCCAACAGACTCGGCCGCCAGCACCTGAAATGCGCAGAGCCCCGCGATAGGTTGAAGCGATAAGATAAGCCCTGCTGCCATTCGTGCAGCCGATGGAGCCGCTGGTGGGGACTGGCATGACCCTATCCAGCCAATGGAATCCAGAGTCGGCCAATGGTTCCCACCGGAGCAACGTTGTTGCGTGCCTAGCGCGGTTTGATTTCGCGGCAGCATCGCCCAGCTTCGCGCGTCCTGGCGATTTTTGGCGGCGCCAGCAGCTCCAGAGCGTGGCAGCCTCGTCTCATCACGGCCTGCACCTCCGATACCCCTCCGCAATCCCCTCCCTTCTGCAGCTGGCAATTGGGCATTTACTAACCTCCCAAAGCCATCGACGACAACGGAATTTATTTTCTCATCCTTCTTCGCCTCCTCTCCCTCTGCCGCTGCACACCACCCCGACGCACCTCCCGACCTCCACGCCTTCCTCTCCGAGCTGGAGACGCATAGCTCCCTCGCCCTCTCCTCGAGATCCCCATCACGTTCGCCTCTCACGCCGACGCCAGCCTCGACCTCGACCTCCCACTACGGCGTATCCCCTCTGTTCACACCATCTATGCGGCGCGACATCGCATGCATCGCATCCCCATCTGGGTAGACGACGGCCACACCCGAGCACCCGCGTCGCCCTGCGACTGAGCGTCAGACGAAGTGGCCCTGCCACCCTCCTAGCTCTGGGTGCTGCGTCCCAACCAAGGGAAGCATCGCTTTCGCCTGACCGCCCGAAAGGGCGTATGTCGCAGCCATGGCAAGCGGCTTGATTGAGGATGTGGTGAGGAAGCTGAGTGTCGCGGAGATAGGTAGGCGCATGCTCACACCCACCGCACCCCTCGCCCGCACCACACCGTACCACACTGCGCGGCACCGTCGCCTCCATCAAGCTAACCACGCGTCTCATGTAGATCTCCGGCTCAAGGTCGAGGCAGCCTCGGCGCTGCGCGACAGCCTCGACCACTACACCTCGGGCGCCGGCTATCCCATCTTCCTCAAGCGCCTCATGCCCATCTTCCTCAACATCCTCGGGCAGCCCTCCGTCCTCCAGACCTCCCCTCCCGACCAGACCAACACGCAGAAATTGCGAAATTGCGTGCTCGAGATATTCCACCGCCTACCGACCTCGCCCTCCCCGCCCGATCCGTTCGAACCCTACGCCGAGGAGGTGGTGGACCTGTTGATGCACCTGGTCCGTACCGACAATGAGGACAATGCCGTGCTTTGTGTCAAGATCATATCCGACATCATGCGGCACCAACACAAGATCATGGGCAACAAGGTCCAAGCCTTCCTGTCCTTGATCCAGGAGCTGTTTGAGCAGCTGGAGAGGGTCGTCCGCGAACAGCTGGACAACACCTCGACGGCCGGCGCCCCTGGACCCCCATCCACACCGGGCAGCACCCAAACCACGTTTCTGCCGCACCAGCAGCAGTCACCAAGGGCCGGGTCGCCGGTCGCCACGGGCGCCCCCGACTTCAGCGTCGATGGCGGCCAACAGTCGAATCGCACCATGTTGCGCGGGATGCAGTCGTTCAAGGTCTTGGCCGAGTGCCCCATCATCGTCGTCTCCATATTCCAGGTCTACCGGTCCACCGTGGCGCAAAATGTCAAGGCCTTCGTGCCGCTGATCAAGACCGCGCTGCTCTGCCAGGCTAGGGCCCAGGACCAGGCACACAAGGACGCGGCGGCCCGGGGCACCATCCGCACGGGCGTCAGCCCAAACATCAAGAACCGGGCCGCCTTTGGGGACTTTATTACCGCCCAGGTCAAGACGATGAGCTTTCTCGCCTATTTGCTGAGGCAATACTCGGGCCAGCTCACAGACTTCCTGCCTTCACTCCCCGAGATCACCATCCGTCTCTTGAAGGACTGCCCTAGGGAAAAGTCTGGTGCGCGGAAGGAGTTGCTGGTGGCCATTCGGCACATCATCAACTTCAACTTCAGGAGAATCTTCCTGCATAAGATCGACGATCTTTTGGACGAGAGAATCTTGATTGGGGACGGCCTGACGGTCCATGAAACCATGCGGCCGCTCGCCTACAGCATGCTGGCGGACTTGATCCACCACGTTCGGGAGAGTTTGTCTCCGGAGCAGATCCGCAAGACGGTCGAGGTCTACACGCGGAACCTCCAGGACAACTTCCCGGGGACGAGCTTTCAAACTATGAGCGCGAAGCTCCTCCTCAACATGGCAGAGTTCATTGCCCGCATGCCGAACAAGGTCGACGCCCGTCATTACCTCATCATGATCCTCAACGCCATTGCGGACAAGTTCGCCGCCATGAACAGGCAGTACCCCAATGCGGTCAAGCTGTCCAAGCTGTACGCCTCACAAGGCGCTGAGAACGCCCCGGCAGAGACGTACCTTCCGGACAAGGACCATCCGCCAGAGTGGGACGAGGTCGACATCTTCAATGCCATGCCGATCAAGCCCTCGACCCCGCGTGACCGCGCGTCGGACCCGGTCGTCGACAACAAGTTCCTCTTCAGGAACCTGATGAATGGGCTCAAGAACACGTTCTACCAGCTCAAGAGCTGCAACCAGCCCGGCGCCGTCGACCTGACCGGCGCACCCCCCCACTGGACTGACGTCGCCTACGGTTTCACCTCCGAGGAGGTCAAGGTCATCGTCAAGCTGTTCCGCGAGGGCGCCTACGTTTTCCGTTACTATGAGATCGAGAAACCGGCGTCCGAGTCGCCCTATAGCTCGCCGGTCGAGTACATGGCAAACTTCTACATGATTTCTAGTAGCAAGGAAGAGAAGGAGCTGCTCGAGACTTTCGCCACCGTCTTCCATTGCATCGACCCTGCCACCTTCCACGAGGTGTTCCAGCAGGAGATCCCGCGCCTCTACGATATGATTCACGAACACACCGCCCTCCTCCACATCCCTCAGTTCTTCCTCGCCAGCGAGGCCACCTCGCCCAGCTTCTGCGGTATGCTCCTGCGCTTCTTGATGGAGCGCATCGAGGATGTTGGCTCGGCCGACATCAAAAAGTCGTCCATCCTCCTCCGTCTCTTCAAGCTCGCCTTCATGGCCGTGACCCTGTTTGCGGCACAGAACGAGCAGGTGCTCCTGCCGCACGTCGTCGACATCGTCACCAAGTCCATCGACTTGTCGACCAAGGCGGAGGAGCCCATGAATTATTTCCTCCTCTTGAGGTCTCTGTTCAGGAGTATCGGTGGCGGCAAGTTCGAGCACCTGTACAAGCAGATCCTGCCTCTCTTAGAGATGCTCCTCGACGTCCTCAACAACCTGCTCCTGGCGGCACGCAAGCCTGCCGAGCGGGACTTGTACGTGGAGCTCTGCCTCACAGTGCCCGCCAGGCTTAGCAACCTGCTGCCACACCTCAGCTTCCTCATGCGACCCCTCGTCGTCGCCTTGCGTGCAGGCACCGACCTCGTCGGACAGGGGCTCCGGACGCTGGAATTGTGCGTCGATAACCTCACGGCTGACTATCTCGATCCCATCATGGCCCCCGTCATCGACGAGCTCATGACAGCGCTTTTTGATCACCTGAAGCCGCACCCGTACAGTCACTTCCACGCCCACACCACGCTTAGAATTCTTGGCAAGCTTGGAGGACGGAACCGCAAGTTCATGACTGATGCGCTGCCTGTGACGTTCCAGCAATACGTCGATGACCGGGCGAGCTTCGATGTCCGGCTCACCGGATCCAAGCGGGACAGGGCATTCCCGGCGCATCTTGGAATCGACCTCGCCATCCAGAAGCTGATGGAAGTGCCGAAACCGGCCAAGGGGCCGTCGCCGCCCCTGTCGAAACAATACGATCCTTACTACAAGCGGCAGGCCTTGAACTTGATCATTGCGCAGGTCAAGCTGCGGGTCGGCTTCGACAGCCTACCCGACGATCTCCCCCGCCTTGTCCGTCTCCAGGTGCAGGATCTCATCGCCCGCAACAAGGATGTTGACATTTCCGCGTTCGAAATCTCGGACCGGGAAAGGTCCATCGCGAAGAAGAATGATGAGGAGAGCTTGCTGAGGCGCCTCATCAAGGCCCTCATGTTCGCCCAGTCAATCCCCGACTTCAAGGCCGAGGTTGACGCGCTGCTCCTGAACCTCGCCCGACATTTCACCATCATCGAGGTGGGGCGGGCAGTGGTTGACATCAAGAGGGCCTTCAGTCCCTTCGACACAAAGTCGGGTGAAGGTCCTCTCTTCCTCGACAACAGGGTCCTGTCGGATGCCATCTTGGAGTCTCTCGCGTCGGAGAACCCGGACATCCGCGACGCAGCCGACCGGTTGATCAAGGAGATGTACAACACGGCCGTGACCATCTTCGGCTCACCCGCCAATGTTGCCCGCCTCACATTCTTCAACAGCCTGGCTTCCACCTTCTGTCATGGCTGCTATGAGGAGGAGTGGTTCACCAAGACGGGCGGTACCCTCGGCATCAAGGCTCTGCTCACCGACATCGAGCTTGGGGACGCCTGGGTGGCGACGAAGCAGATCGACTTTGTCCGCGCCCTGATGTATGTCATCAAGGACATGCCTCAGGACCTCCCGGAGAAGACACGCAGGTCGGCGCAGGTCACTCTGGAGATCCTGTTGACGAGGCTCACCAAACAGGTTAAGAAGTCGGACTGCTTGCCTGCCCCGCCCCCCGCCCCCGCCGCCGCAGCCGCCCCTGGTGCCGCCGCACCTCAACAGCCGCCGCAGCCACCGCAGAAGCACTCGCGGATCGCCCAGATCATCATGATGCTTAACGGCGAGCTCTCGCACATGAACCGCCATGTCCGGGACACAGCGAGGAGGTCCCTTGAGCTGATTGCCAAGGCGGCTGGGGCCGAGGTCTGGGAGCTCCTCGAGCCTCACCGCAAACACCTCCTGCAGCCAATCTACGCCAAGCCTCTGCGGGCCCTGCCCTTCGCCATCCAGATCGGCTTCATCGACGCTGTCACGTACTACATGTCCCTGAAGCCCGACTTTGTCGCTTTCGACGAGAACCTGAACCGGCTGCTTATGGAGTCTCTGGCCTTGGCGGACGCGAGCGACGAGTCTCTGGCTGGCAAGACATTGGAGTTTAGGACACACGATTTCATTGTCAACCTGCGCGTCTCGTGCATCAAGATCCTCAGCAGCGCGATGAGCTTTGACGAGTTTGGAGGGGGCGCGAACAACCCGACTCGGATCAAGGTCGTCGCCGTGTTTTTCAAGTGCTTGTACTCGGACTCTCGGCCAACCATCGACGCGGCCAACGACGCGTTGAAAGCGGTCCTCCAGTACACGAGCAAACTGCCCAAGGACTTGCTGCAGTCCGGCCTGCGACCCGTGCTGGGCAGCCTGCAGGATGTGAAGCGGTTGACGGTCCATAGTTTGGACAATCTCGCTCTGCTTCTGCGGCTCTTGACGACGTACTTCAAGGTGGAAATCGGCGCCCGCCTTCTGGAGCACGTCAAGCAGATTGCGGAACCGACCTTCCTTCAGCAGGTCTCATTCACCTTTTTCGAGCAGCACAACTCGCTGAAGGTGATTGCGGCCGTCTTCAACACCTTCCACCTGCTGCCCGAGGCTGCGAAGCAGTTCAAGGAGCGCGTCATTGACAATGTGCTGGACCTTGAGGAAAAGTTGCGCAGGACACACCACAGCCCGTTCCGACAGCCGGTGTACAAGTACCTCAACAAGTACCCATCGGATGTCTGGGCATTCACCTTGGGCAAGCTCGAGGAGCTGAAATATGGCCGGTTCCTGTCCCAGGTGCTGCGTGATCAGGACAGTCAAGTGCTCCGAGACTATGGCGCGGCGAACGTCGAGTTCATCATCAAGACGTGCAACACCATCATCACTGGGGGCAAGGAGACCAGGTTCACCGCCATCATCAACACCATCAACATGCTGGATGCCTTGTCCCAGTTCCCCAACACGTTGTCGTGGCTGGACAACAAGGAACACATTGAGTGGCTGAAGCAGGTTGGGAAGGAGCTCGAGCGGAACCTAAAGTCGAACTCGCTGCCGCCGGCTCTCCGGCTCCCGGCGGATCAGGCCTCGGAACAGCTGATGGCGATCCTGACCAAGGCTCTTGCGCGGAATCCCAAGGATCTGGACCCCCTGTTTGGTCTCATCGACGCCATCACAGCGGACGACTTCCGCGAGACGCCGGCCTTGCTTGCGCACATCTACAAGCACGTCATTTGCAATGACTCGATCGAGTTCTGGAGGACGGTTGTGTTGCGGTGTCTCGACGTCTATGCGGGCAGGAGTGCGTCGCAGAGGACCAAATGGTACCTGCTCCACAACCTGGTCAACCCGATTGTCGCCATGGATGTGATGCGGCACTGGAATCGTGGCGAGCCGGCCAAGGGCCCGCGGTTCCTCGACCGGACGATCATCGACTCGATCAACACGAAGATCTGGAAGGCCAACCTGCCTGATCCGCAGGATGACCTCTCGCAGCCGCGGATCGACCACACGCGCATGGAGGTGCTCCAGCTCTCGGCCATGATCGTCAAGTACCACCACGCCATCCTCCAAGATGCTCGGAAGGATTTCATCAAGTTCGGTTGGACCTACATTCGGCTGGACGATGTCATCAACAAGCACGCCGCGTACGTGGTCATTGGCTACTTCATCGCACACTATGAGACGCCGGCCAAGATCGTCACCCAGATCTACTTCTCGCTCCTCAAGACGAACCAGAACGAGGGGCGGGCGCTTGTTACGCAAGCCCTGGAGCTGATGGCGCCGGTCATGCCGAAGAGGTGCAACACGCCCCTGACGGAGCGCAATCCGGTCTGGGCTGTGGCGCCGCGCCGCATCCTGTCCGAGGAGAGCCAGAACGTGCAGCAGATGACGTGCATCTTCCACTTCCTCGTGCGGCATCCCGACTTGTTCTATCACACGCGGGAGAAGTTCGCCATGATGATCATCCAGTGCCTCCGCAAGGTGGCCTCGCCGCCGAACCCGTCCCACGAGAGCCGCAAGCTCGCGCTCAACATGATGTGGCTCATCTGGCAGTGGGAGGAACGGCGCGTCGAGGGCAAGACGAGCGAGCCCCTGCGCGCTGTGTCCGAGTCGCCCAACACCAAGAAGCGGCGGCTGGATGAGCAGCAGGGTTCGTCGCCTTCGGCGTCGCGACAGCAGGACAAGGCCGAGTATCTGATCCCCCCGATGGGCAGGCAGAAGATGATTAAGTATCTGGTCGAGTTCATTGCACAACTCAACGAGCGGTACCCGCTGCCCTCGGCCAAGCCGCGCGATTCCGCTGGACCCTCGATGCCTCCGCCGACGACGGATCTCTGCAAGAAGGCCATGTCGTTGTTGTACAGCCTCCTCCAGCCGCAGTACTGGGGCGACTTGGAAGTGGATCTGTTCCCCAACGTCACCGATTTGGTGCTCGCCAGCGACAGATCAGCCGGCCTCCTCGCGGCCGATGCGTCCGACACGGACAAGTCCGACGACAAGTTCATCACCAATATCATCAACACCCTGCAGGTAGTCCGCATCATCCTCAACTTCAAGTCTGACGAGTGGATCCTCAAGCACATGACCCACATTCAGAAGATCCTGGAGAAGTGCTTGAAGTCGGAGAACCCCGAGATTCAGGACTGCCTGCACATGGCGGACAAGCAGTACGACGGCGATCGGGACGTCAAGCCCATTGTCAAGCGCATTTTGGAGGCGGTTCCGGACGACGTGCCCATGGAAGACGCCGATGCTGATGGAGAGTCGGAGGCACAGACGTCTGAGATCATTGCGTTCCTCTCGGGCATCGCTACTGAGAGCATGGCCGCCGCGAATTACGTGTCCGGCATCAACATTCTGTGGTCTCTCGGGTGCCGCAAGCCGTCCACCATCGACCAGCATATCCCCGCCATCATGAAGTCGCTTCAGTCCAAGCTCGCCAGGGACCACGTCTCGCACTACGCGGCGTTGGCGCATCAGGCCAGTGGCATTCGGCCGCAGCAAGACCCGAATGCACCGACCGAGATGAACGCCTACGACCTCGAGATCCAGACTGGGCTGATCATCAAGGCCATCGACGTGACGGCCATGCGCATGGAGATTCTCCACGACAACAGACGACCTTTTCTCAGTGTGCTGGCAACCATCGTGGAGAAGTCAATGCACGTGACACTCTGCGAGAAGATCCTCGAGATGGTCGAGGGTTGGGTTTTCCGCTCCGAAGGCACCTGGCCGACGCTGAAGGAGAAGACGGCGGTCCTTCACAAGATGATCTCGTTCGAACACCGCCAGGATCCGACCATGCTGATGAAGTTCCTCGACCTGGTGCTGCGCATCTACGAGGATCCCAAGATCACGCGGACGGAACTGACCGTCCGGATGGAGCACGCCTTCCTCATCGGCACCCGGGCCCAGGACGTCGAGATGCGCAACAAGTTCATGACCATCTTCGACAAGTCGCTGGCCAAGACGGCGAGCGCCCGGCTCGCCTACGTCATCCTCTCGCAGAATTGGGATACGCTCGCGGATTCGTACTGGCTTGCGCAGGCGTCGCAGCTCCTGCTGGGTGGCGTGGAGATGAACCCTCTGATCCAGCTCCGCCACGATGACTTCCGGACCCTGCAGCTTTCCCAGTTCTTCGGTGCCTACGCCAAGGATGGCCGAGAGCCAGCCAACATGAGCGACGATAAGTACGAGGCGTTGATGGCGGGCCATCGGCGGTTCGTCACCGAGCTCGGCGACATCAGGGTGCGCGACATACTCGAGCCCCTGACCCAGCTCCAGCACATCGACTCCACCTTTGCGAACGAGCTCTGGGTGACGCTGTTCCCCATGTTCTGGTCGGCAACCGCCAAGGAGGACAGGCCCGATCTCGAGCGCGGCCTTGTCTCCCTCCTCACCAAGGACTACCACTCCCGGCAGATGGACAAGCGGCCGAACGTGGTCCAGTCGCTCATGACGGGCGCGGTGAAGACTTGGCCGCACTGCAAGATTCCGCCGCACGTTCTCAAGTTTGAGGCCAAGACGTACGACGCCTGGTACACGGCGCTCTATCAGCTGGAGAACTCGTCGCTGAAGCCTGAGATTGACTCGGCAACCGTTCGGGAAAGTAACTTGGATGCTCTGGTCGATCTCTACGCCTCTCTTGGCGAAGATGATCTGTTCTACGGGACGTGGCGCCGTCGGTGCCAGTTCGTTGAGACAAACGCTGCCCTGTCTTATGAGCAACACGGCATGTGGGAGAAGGCTCAGCGGATGTACGAGACGGCCCAGATCAAGGCCAGGACCGGCGTTATCCCGTTCTCCGAGTCGGAGTACATGCTGTGGGAGGATCACTGGGTGCTTTGCGCGCAGAAACTCCAGCAGTGGGAGGTTCTGCAGGACTTTGCCAAGCACGAGAACTTCCAGGACCTGCTTTTGGAGTGCGCGTGGCGCAATCCCGAATACTGGCAGAACCAGGAGAACCGCGACCAGCTCGACACACTCATCAAGGGCGTCATGGACGCGCCGACGCCGAGGAGGTCGTTCTTCCTGGCCTTCATGTCGCTCCTGAAGCTGCACAACAAGCAGGAGACCATGCAGGACTTCAATCGGGTCGTGGACGAGGCGATCCAGCTTTCGATCAGGAAGTGGCATCAGCTGCCGAAGAGGCTCACTGCGGCCCACATCCCCGTCCTGCAGAACTTCCAGCAGCTTGTCGAGCTCCACGATGCTAGCGTCATCTGCCAGAGTCTGACGGGTACCAACGCCAGCAACCTCGATGTCAAGTCTGGCGAGCTTAAGCTGCTCCTGGGATCGTGGAGGGATAGGCTCCCCAACACGTGGGACGACATTGTGGCGTGGCAAGACCTGGTAACATGGAGGCAGCACATCTTTGGGCTGATCAACGGCACGTACCTGCACCTGGTGCCGCCGACGCAGCCGCAGAACTCGGGCGGCGGTTCGTTTGCGTACCGCGGATACCACGAGACGGCGTGGATCATCAACCGCTTCGCTCATGTCGCTCGGAAGCACGCGCTGCCCGACGTCTGCATCAGTCAGCTAAGCCGCATCTACACGCTCCCCAACATTGAGATCCAGGAGGCGTTCCTCAAGCTGAGGGAGCAAGCCCGCTGCCACTACCAGAACCCGGATGAGCTGACGAGCGGCCTGGACGTGATCAACAACACGAACCTCAACTACTTCAGCGCGCCGCAGAAGGCCGAGTTCTACACGCTCAAGGGCATGTTCTTGGACAAGCTGGGACAGAAGGAGGAGGCCGACAGCGCGTTCGGCACGGCGCTGTACTTCGACATCACGGCGGCGAAGGCGTGGGCAGAGTGGGGCTACTTCAACGATAGGAAGTTTAAGGAACATCCGACGGATCTGGGGGCCGCGAAGCAGGCGCTCACCAGCTACCTGCAAGCGGCATCGAGTTACAAGAATCACAAGTCGCGGAAGCTCATCGCCCGGATCCTCTGGCTGCTGAGTCTCGACGACGCTAACGGCACGATCGCGGCGGGCTTTGACGACTTCAAGGGCGAGATCATCGTCTGGTGGTGGATCACCTTTATCCCGCAGCTCCTGGTCGGCCTCGGGCACAAGGAGGCGCCGAGAGTGCAGAGCATCCTCCTCAAGATCGCCAAGACGTACCCGCAGGCGCTCTACTTCCTGCTGCGGACGAATCGGGAGGATATGCTCGCGATCAAGAAGAACCAGGAGGCCAAGGAGCGGGCGAGGCGCGGTCAAGCAGGCGCCATCAAGGCGGCTGGTTCTCCTCAGCTTCCCAAGAAAGAGGCGGCGGCCGGCGGCGCTGATTCCCGGCCTGCCACGGCTAACGGCGAGTCAGTCAAGACGGAAACAAAGACTGAAGGCGGCGACTCGAACGCGCCGGCGGCTCAGCCCGCTGCCCCCAACGGTGCGACACAGGGCGAGCAAGCGGGAGGCGCGCACAAGAAGCCGCCTTGGGAGCTCACTGAGGAGATTATGAGTGTCCTCAAGACGGCGTTCCCGCTGCTGGCGCTGTCGATGGAGACCATGGTGGACCAGATCCAGAAGCACTTCAAGTGCCCACCCGACGAGGATGCATACAGGCTGATCGTTGCGCTCCTCAACGACGGTCTCGCCTACGTCAGCCGCATGCCGACTTCGTACGCCAAGGATGTTAAGCTCCCTCCGGCGACGGAGAACAACATCACGCGCTTCGCCGAGACAATCCTGCCGAGCCACATCCGCGGCACGTTCGAGGCGGACTTTGTCAAGGTCAAGCCCACCATGTACGAGTACATCCACAACCTCCGCAAGTGGCGCGACAAGTTTGAGGAGAAGCTCGACCGGCGGGCGTCGCCGGTGCCGCTCGAGAGCTTCGCGCACTACTCGCCGCACCTCAGCGAGTTCCGGTACCAGAAGTTTGACGACGTCGAGGTGCCCGGGCAGTATCTGCAGCACAAGGACAAGAACCAAGATTTCGTACGGATCGACAGGTTCCTCCCCAACGTGGACCTGGTGCGGATGATTGGGGCGTCGCACCGGCGGCTCAAGATCCGTGGGCACGACGGCAGCGTGCATGCCTTTGCGGTGCAGCACCCGGCGGCGCGGCACTGCCGGCGCGAGGAGCGGATCCTGCAGCTCTTCCGGCAGCTCAACCAGACGCTGGCCAGCAAGAAGGAGAGCCGGCGGCGCGACCTGCAGTTCACGCTGCCGCTCATGGTGCCGCTGGCGCCGCATATCCGGATCGTGCAGGACGACCCGACGTACATCACGCTGCAGGGCATCTGCGAGGACCACTGCAGGCGCAACGGGTTCGGCAAGGATGACCCCGTGCTGTTTACTATGGAGAAACTGCGGGGATTGGCGGACTCGAAGGGACCGGTAAGTTTCACATGCGGAGACACATGGGGGAGCATCGGAACAGGGCATGGGCTAACGGGTCGTGACTCGCAGAAACCAGCAGAGCACACGATCACGGCGCGGCTGGAGGTGATGCGGGCGATCCAGGAGAAGTACGTGGACCACACGGTGGCGCTCGAGTACTTCCAGGGGGCGTTCCCCGACTTTGCCGAGTTCTGGCTGTTCCGGCGGCGCTTCTCGTACCAGATGGCGGCGCTCACGTTCATGACGTACATCCTGCACATCGACAAGCGGTACCCACACAAGATCAACATCGCGCGAGGGTCGGGCAACATCTGGGGCTCGGAGCTCATCTCGTTCATGGCGCCGAACCGGCCGTACTTCAACAACCAGGAACCCGTGCCGTTCCGGCTGACGCCGAACCTGCAGACGCTCATGGGCCCGCTGGCGACCGAGGGCATCTTTGCGTGCTCGGTCATGGCGATGGCGCGGTGCCTAACGGAGCCCGAGTTCCAGCTGGAGCACGCGCTGACGCTGTTTGTGCGCGACGAGATGATGTACTGGTTCACCAACTCGAACCGGGCGGTCAGCATGACGGAGAGCCAGCTGCGCGAGACGGTGCAGGCCAACAGCGAGATGATTGTCAAGAAGGCCGTCTCGCTGGCCCAGGCACCTGCCGGGAACCTGCCCGCGCACCAGACGGTCATTGACCTGATTGCCAAGGCGGTCAATCCGATGAACCTGGCCATGTGTGATGCGCTGTGGATGCCGTATCTTTAGGGTGGCGGGTGGTTGGGTGGTTTCGGGGGAACGGGGGGTTTGTGGAGGTGGAGATGGGAATGGAGATGGGGATGGAGATGGGGTCATGGGGGTGGGAATTCGCCCGGATTTTGGTGGATTCGCCCGGGTTTCGGAGGATTTACTATTCCTAATTGGTTTTGTTTTTTCTCTCATCTTTTTCCGTTGGTCCTCGTTGGCCTGGATTGCTGGTGGTTGGCGATGTTTTATTATTTTGCCTCGGTTACAGCCGGAGTTGGACGGTTTTATTCCTGTGTGTATAAGGACAGTTGGTTTTGTTGTGTTGTGTATGAGATGAGACGAGATGGTGGAGGGGCGGCGTCCGCGGATCGGAGTGGTCGGGGTCTGTGTGCTTTGGCTCGGGGTTTATTAGCGTTTTATGATGACGTCGTTTCTGTCGATGCCTCTGCTGTCGCGCTGTGTTATGGCCCAATGTCTGACTAGAACTACGACCTGGCAGCGCGGGAACGTGGAATACTTGAATGTTTGCTTGTCTGTCACCTCTTTCCTGTCTGTCAACAGTGGCGGAGAGATCCATCCGGGGGTGGTGGAGCAAGCAAGGGGTGGCTCCCCGGACTCCCCGCGAACCGACGATATCCATATCATGGGCCGGCCCGAGGCCGGTCGGCGGACCCGAGCATGGTGGCCGGGTACTGGTTTCCCGACGAACCCCGCATTCTCTGTGGACTCTTTGCTTTCTTGGGTCTGGGGTGTTCTGGTTGGGGGCGCACGGGGGTACGTCGGGGAGGGGGCGGCGCTTGGTGGTACCTGACTTGACTTACCTTGGTCAAACTAGGGGCGCTTGCTGACAATCGAATCGGTTTCCGATCATCGCAGCCTCGGCTTGGGTGGAGGTTTGCCGTGGCTTGCTTCCTTTCCTTCTACACGCCGCCCCCCCAACCCCCCACCATCTTCGTCCGTTTCTTGTTTGTGTTCACTCTCGTTGGTTGCCTTGCTTTGTGTGGTGTTGAAGACAGCGTTGCAGTCAGTGCCGAGTGAGACCTTGCTTACTTTAACGACCTACCAACGAGACAACCGGGGCAGAGTTGCTTCACTGCGACTCGTTTGCGATAAGAGTGTTATTGGACGACGGGCAGGTAGACGGACGGACAGACCAGACTCGGCGAAATGGCGGGCGAGCAGCAGCAGCAGGCGGTGTCGGTACCGGTGCCGCGGAAGTTGTGGTATGTGTCTCTCAATGTTCATGGCTTTCAACGTGGCTTCATTTCATCGCCGGCTTGATGGTCAATTGGGATCTTGACACTCACCGCCATCACCACCATGCAGGCAACACCCCAACCCCGAGAGCACCCAAATGTACCGCTTCATGCAGGACATCAACCGCACCGAGAACCTGCAGCTCAAGGTAACCTCCACCAGCCCATAGTTTATTCTTAACCTTCCCTCTGTCCTTTTTCATTATTTATCCCACCACCCCCTTTCAACTCCTTCCCTATGCTAACAACCCCCCCAGACCTTCTCCGACCTCCACGCCTACTCCCTCACCAACCGCTCCGCCTTCTGGGCGCACGTCTTCTCCGCCGCCAACCTGATCCACTCCGGGTCCTACACCTGCGTGGTCGACGAGTCCCTGCCCATTGACGCCATCCCGCGCTGGTTCGAGGGCGTGCACCTCAACTTTGCCGAGAACGTGCTCTTCTCCCGCCAGCCCGGTGCGAATGACACCGCCGCGCGCGGGGTGCTCAACAAGGAGGATGACCGGGTGGCGCTCACCGAGGTGCGCGAGGGGGCGAGCGAGACGAGGAATGTCACGTTTGGGGAGCTGAGGGAGAGGGCGGCGGAGCTGGCCAAGGCGATGAAGGCGAGGGGGGTGGGGAAGGGGGACAGGATTGTGATTGTGGGAGCGAACAGTGTTGAGACGTTTACCGTGTGGTTGGCCACCGCGTGGGTGGGCGCGGTGTTTAGCAGCAGCTCGACGGATATGGGCGTCAAGGGCATCTTGCAGAGGGCGGTGCAGGTTAATCCCAAGGTGAGTGTGTCTAGGTGTCTGGCGAGAGGGGACGATGGGTCGTTTGGCTGACAAGGCGCCTAGTTCCTCTTCATGGACGACGCGGCGCTGTACAACGGCAAGGTGGTGGACCTGCGCGAGAAGATGGCCGAGGTGGTCGAGGGGCTGCGCGAGTGCTCCAACTTCGAGGGCGTCGTATCGATCCGGC
Source organism: Staphylotrichum tortipilum (assembly GCA_033296695.1). Classification (NCBI taxonomy): domain Eukaryota; kingdom Fungi; phylum Ascomycota; class Sordariomycetes; order Sordariales; family Chaetomiaceae; genus Staphylotrichum; species Staphylotrichum tortipilum. Next base: position 25,580 of record MU855648.1, read on the forward strand.
GGTTTGCCGAGGCGCGCGACGTGTCCAAGGTGCCCAAGGCGCTCACGCTCGACACGTTCCTCGCCGCGGCCAGCAAGAAGTCCCCCGCGCCCGAGTTCGTCCGGCTCGCCTTCCACGAGCCCTTCCTCATCTGCTACTCGTCCGGCACCACGGGCATCCCCAAAGCCATCGTGCACTCAGTCGGCGGCATCCTCATCAACTACTTCAAGGAGGGCTGCCTGCACGAGGGGCTCGGCCCGGACAGCGTCACGCTGCAGTACACGACGACGGGCTGGATCATGTACCTGGCCAACGTGGGCGTGCTGCTGTACGGCGGCCGCACCGTCATCTACGACGGGTCCCCCTTCCAGCCCGACGCGACCATCCTGCTGCGCGTCGCCGCCGAGCAGCGCGTCACCAAGCTCGGCATCAGCCCGCGCTGGATGTTCGAGCTGGCCAAGGCCGGCCTGCGCCCGCGCGACATGGTCGACCTCTCGAGCCTGCGCATCGTCACCTGCACGGGCATGGTGCTGTCCGAGCAGCTCTTCGAGTGGTTCTACGACGTGGGCTTCCCGTCGCACGTCCACCTCGCCAACATCTCGGGCGGCACCGACATCGCCGGCTGCTTCGGCGTCATGAACCCGCTCGACCCGGTCTACGTCGGCGGCACCCAGGGCCCGTCCCTCGGCGTGCACGTCGCCATCTACGACTCGCTCGACGCCGAGGACGGCGCCGTCGGCAAGGAGGTCCCCGCCGGCGTCCCGGGGGAGCTGGTCGCCGCCGCCTCCTTCCCCAACATCCCCTGCTTCTTCTGGGGCGACAAGGAAATCCCCGGCGGCGGGCCCGCGGCCCCTGGCACGCGCTACCACTCGGCCTACTTCGCCCGCTTCCGCAACGTGTGGGCGCACGGCGACTTCTGCGTGGTCCACCCGGTGACGGGCAGCATCTCGTTCCTGGGGCGGGCCGACGGGGTGCTGAACCCGTCCGGGGTGCGGTTCGGCAGCGCCGAGGTATACTCGGTGCTGGAGCGGCACTTTGTGGACCGCGTGCAGGACTCGCTGTGCGTGAGCCAGCGGCGGCCGCAGGACAGCGACGAGGCCGTCATGCTGTTTTTGCTCATGAAGCCCGGGTTCAAGTTTGACCGGGCGCTCGTCAACGAGATCCGCAAGGCGATTTCGGAGGATTTGAGCAAGCGGCATGTGCCGAAGTATATCTTTGAGACGCCTGAGATTCCGGTTAGTCGGCTCCCCTTTCCTCCCCCTTTTGTTTCCCCGTCCCCTCTGGGCCTCCTGGAACCAACAACTAACTCTCCCCTTCCCCAGACCACCATCAACCTCAAAAAGGTCGAGCTCCCCGTCAAGCAGATCGTGTCCGGGCAGAAGATCAAGGCGAGCGGCACGCTGGCCAACCCGCAGAGCCTCGAGTACTACTACCAGTTCGCCAAGGTGGAGGAGCTGGTCGGGCCCAAGGAGAAGCTGTAGTCGGTCAGTCAGTTGGGGTCCGCGATGATTTCACTGCGTTATGTTTTGGTTTTGCGAGCCTGGCGAAGATTGAAACGGCAGGGTATTCATTTTAGAACGTAGAGTTAGAGAGAGGAAGCCATGACAATAACACAGGTACCGCAATCTAATCACCACCAACACCACAGTCCATTTTGGATCCACCCGTCCGTTACCATAAAATGCCCATCCATCCACCAACCCCCTGCGCCATCGCTATGCTATACCTCTTCCCAACCAATCTAGGCTGATACAAAACGCATCCGTTGCTTCAACCCCCCCAAAAAAGAACCAACAACCCCTCTGACATTGGTACTCAATAATCATCGCTCATATCCATTATACCACCCCCCCTCTCCTCCCCCTCCCTCTCCCCTCCCCTCCTTCCCCCACCCCCCCTCAATATCCCCTTCCCCTTGTCCGCCCCCCGCCCCCTCCCCTTCCTCTCCATCCTCGCCGCAGCCGCCACCTTCTTCTCCTCCAGCGCCGCCTCAAACCTTTCCATCTCCCCACCCCCATTACCATCCCCCATCTCCTCTTCCCCCTCTTCCCCCTCCTCCCCCAAATCCAACCTTTCAAACGCCCCCACATCCCCCATAGCCGACAACTCAAGCGCCTTATTAAGCAGCTCCGTCGCGACCGCGTCCTGCGGGTTCACCGCCAGCGCCTCGTGCAGCACGGCCGCCGCATCGTCCGGCATGCCCCTGTCCAACAAAATCAGCGCTTTCGCACAAAACACCGCGGCATTCTTCCCCCCGTCGCGCAGCACCACATCAAACTCGTGCAGCGCCTTGTCCAACAACCCCAGCCGGCGGTACGCATGGGCAAGATTCGTCCGCGCAGCCAGCCACGCGTGCGGGTCCGCGCGGGTGTCGTCCGCGACGCGCAGCGCCTGGGTGAAGAAGGTCGCCGCCTCGCGCAGGCGGTCCTGGTGGTAGAGGACGATGCCCATTTCGTTGAGGAGGAGGGGGTCGGTGCGGCAGAGGGAGTAGGCCGACTTGAGGTACTCTTCCGCGGCGGTCATATTGTTCATGGCGTGGTTCTGCATGCCGAGGAAGACCTGCGGGAGGTGGGTGCCCGTGAAGAGGCGGGCGGCGGTGGAGTAGGCGGTTATTGCCTGGTCGTGCTCGCCTTCCGCGGCGAAGGTGTGGGCGAAGCCGATCCAGGCCGGGCCGAAAGTCGCGTCCATCATGGAGGACTTGGAGAAGTAGCGGCGGGCGTCGGGGATCTTGCCCGTGGCGAGGTAGTAGGTGCCGACGGCGAGCCAGGTGCAGGCGTGTTCCGGGTGGTGGTCGGCCAGGTCGTGGGCGACGAGGAAGAGCTCGTTGGTGCGCTTGAGCTCGTACAGGCAGGCGAGGTGGACAGGGTAGGCGGGGAAGTTGGACTTGTCCTCCTGGAGGACGGCGGCGGTAATGGCCAGGGCGTCCTTGAAGCGGCACTGGGTGTAGAGCTGGTCGGCGCGGGCGAGGAGCAGGTCGGCGTTGTCGTCGAGGCCGTAGTGGGTCGAGAGCGACTCGATGGCGGTGTTGAAGGCGGCCGGGTTGCGGTACTTGGACAGCTGGGTCTGGTACAGCATGTGGACGTAGTCGGCGGGCTCCGAGGTCAGCTCCGGGTCGTCGCCGCCCTTGGGGGCGCGCACGGTGGCAAAGTCGAGCGACTGCATGAACTCGTCCTCCTCGTCGGGCGACATGAGCGAGTTGCGCACCAGCTGGGTGAAGGCCTCGTAGCACTGGACGTCGATTCGCAGGGCATCCTTGTAGGCCTCCTTTGCGCGGTCGAAGGCGTTCTCCTTGGCATAGCAGAGGCCGCGCAGGTAGCACATGCCGGCCTCGTAGCGGCGGGTGGACCACTCCTCGTCGGTCAGGTCGTCGGGCGGGCGGTCGGGGTTGCGCGAGCCGGGGCGAGCGGAGCGGGAGGCGGTGGTGCGGTGGGTCTTGCGCTTGGTGTTGGACGCGAAGAGGTGTGTCGGGGTCAGCTCGCCGAGGAGGGTGAGGGCGTCGGCGAAGTTGCCCTGGCGGATGAGGCAGTGGGCGGCGAGGTAGCGGCAGGAGGGGTTCGAACCGACGAGGCCGTGCTTGATCAGGAGGTCGTGGGCGCGGGTGTGGTTGCCGGCGGCGAAGTGGACCTGGGCGAGCCAAAATGCGTCGTTGTCGTCTTCTGTAGGTGGGTGCATGATGGTTAGCGGGGGAGGGGAGGAGGGCCGCGGAGGACTGAAGGGGGAGCAAGGGGGGAAGGGCCGGACTTGTCATTGCCAACAGCTTGTCGCCGATAAATATGGCTGAGTCGTACTGGGCCTTGTTGAGGGCATCCTGGCGCCAGTCTCGGAGGAACCTCTCCATGTTGGGGTGCGACGAGGCCATGGCGACGGCGTGTGGTGGTGCATCGGGCAGGGGCAGGGCTGCAATTGGCGAGATTCCGTCATTCGCTATGCTCTGACAGTATCGAATGGACAATGAGTGCTGCGGGTTGCCGTGTCGTGTTCACGCCAGGGGGGTGTGCGCCGTCCTCCGTCCCCGAGGCAGAGAGGCAGTGTTTGGGAATGCTTGGATCAAAAGTCAACAAAATAAAAGTCGAGTTTGGGACGCGGTTTGGCTGGCGGTTGCCAACCGAGAGAGCCTGGGACGCGCTGAAGGCGGGGCTGTGGGAGCTGGAGCCAACAGCAGGCGCCCCGCTAAAACAACCTGGCGGCAGGGATCAGCTCAGCGCCCAGCTCCCCCGCACTGTTCCAACCTTGGCACCTCCAAATCTCCAACTCTCCAACTGCCATTCGTTCATCTCAAGCCCGCCCCAGCTTCATCCCTTCATCCAAGCTCCATCCACGTTCATCCAAAAAAACAGAATTCTGGTATTGATTCAACACCCCCACCACTACATTTTATTTACTATTACTTTACCACCGAGACACGCATTGGCTTCCATCCTCTGCCGCTCCCTCTACAATTATCCCCCCTTCTCTTCTCCCCTGACCCCTATTTTCTTGGCCTAGTGATGACCAGGCTTGTCGACCGTCTGCGTCTTGTTCGTCGGCTGGCCCAGCCCCAGACACCCGGCAATCTTGAAGAAGACATCAATGTTGCTGTACGTGCCCCCAAACGTGTCTTGGCACGGCCCCATGGCGTACACGGGCACATCGGTCAGCGAGTGCACGCCCTGCGCCTCGTTGGTGGGCAGCGTGCCATTCACAACAAACCCGTTGGGCCTGTCGGACGGGTTGACGTAGTAGGACCCGTCCGCCCCGACACTCGCGGGCGTGCGCGGCTTCTGCCCGACGCCGAAGAGCTCGCGGTGGTCTGGGTTGGCGCCCAGCCCGGCCGCGATCACGTACCGCGGGTCCCAGTTGAGCGGGAAGTTGGCCCCCGTGCCGTAGCTCACGCCCTCCTTGGGCTGCGTGTACTGCGACAGCCCGGAGTTCTGGTACACGCCCACGGCGTTGCGCTTGTGCCGGTCGTCGTGCTGGGCCGCGGCGTACTTGGTGTCGGAGCTGCCGAAGACGTCTAGAGAAGGGAGTCAGTGACTGGATTGGTGTTGGGATGGGGGAGGGTAAGGGATGGGGTGTTGGGGGTTGGTAAGGGGGCAGGGGAAGAGGCAAGGACTGACCAAACCCGTGCCCGTGGTCGGCAGACACCACAATCAGCGTCTCATCCAAAATCTTGAGCGCCTTGAGCTTCTCAATCGTTGCCCGCACGGTATCGTCCAGCTCGAGCAGGTCGCCCAGCGCGCGGTCATAGTCGAGTGCGTGCATCTGCTTGTCGATGGACGCCGCCTCCGACATGAGGAAAAAACCGTTCTTCCCGCCGCGCGTGTGCAACACATCAATCGCCTTGAGCGTCATCTCCTTGAGCCCGGGGAGGTCCTTGGCGGGCCCGTCGGCGCCCGAGGGGTCGTTCTTGAGCGTCGCCAGGTTGTCGGTGAAGACGTTGCGGTCCAGCCACACGGGGAAGTTGCTCTTGCAGAAGATGCCCAGCGCCCGCTGGTCGTTAGGCGCCGCGAGCAGCGCCGTCTTGTTCCAGCTGACGCTGTACCCCTTCTTGGCGAACTCGGCGTAGAAGTCCTTGCCGCCGGGCGACCCCGACCCAGCGATGAACTGCTCCGCGCCGCCACCAAAGTAGGCGTCCGGCCCGCCCGTCTTGGTCCACGTGTAGTTGCGCACGCCATTGAGCACCTGGTCCACCACCACCGTGTACTTGGAGCGGAGACGGGTGTGGGCAGTCAGCGCGGTGGGGGTGGCGTCGGCGATGAAAGCGGTCGAGACCGCGCCCCAGGCAGAGCCCTACACCATGGTCAGTTACGGGGGGCCAATGGTTAGTATTCGGGGGGGGGGGATCGGGCATACCCAGATACGGCGGAGAAGCTCGACAATGGTCTCGACCTTCGGGTCGTCCTCGGAATCGGGCGACGAGTCGGCGTAGACACTGCCAGAGTCAGTCAACCCTATTCCCCCTGAATCAAGCACGTCCCACTCACCCCATGGCGTTCACCGAGCTCTTATGTCCCGAGTACAGCGCCGAGGCCGAGTTGGCGCTGTCAGTGATGAACGTGTCGACGGAATGCGTCTGTCCCGAGCGGTCAGTTCTCGCTCAATGGCTACCTAACAATACCCTCTAGAAAGACAACTCACCATCTGGTGCCCCAGCACGGGGAACTTGTCGAGCGCGAGCAGGCTCTGGTACCGGCCGTTGACCGTCTTGTGCGCGAGCAGGCGGGCAGCCGTGATCATGTTGGTGGTCATGCCGTCACCTGATTGTTCTGTCAGCCTCCTCCTCGTCACCTCCATACCTCGAGTCAACATACCAATAAAGAAAATGACATTCTTGGCCTTCTTCTTCGTCGCCAGGGGCCGCACCGTCCACTTGGCGACCGTCTTCTTGCCGCCGTAGTAGTTGAGCGTGACGGTGTAGTCGCCCGGCTCGTACAGCGCGACGCGGCGGTACGCCTTGGACGCGACGTTGACGACGGACGGCGTCTTTGCGTCCTGCGCGAACAGGTCCTCGTACCACTGGAACGTCCACTTCTCGAGCGCGGGCTCGCCCTTCTGCTTGAAGAAGTCGGCGATGCTCTTGGCGGGCTTCCCGTCCTTGGAGATGGTGGCCGTGAACTTGTCGTCCGGCACGCCGTTGTTGTACGCCTCGGACCCGTTCTTGGGCGCGTGCACCTCGAACCGGATGTCGAATTCCTGCCCCGGGAGGAAGTCCTGCTGGTCGGGCGGAAGTACGCAGCCCAGGTCCGGGCAGGTGCCGAGTCGCTGGAAGGTCTGCGCCGACACGGCCGACAGCGAGGCTGCGAGGCACAGCGCCGCCGCGTTGGTTTTGAGCAGCATCTTGTCTGTTTGTCGTCTTCTCCACACACGCGTCGTAGTGGTCGTGTGAGAGGGGGGGACGCGAGGCGGGGCGAGGGTGACACGAGTGAGAAGCAAGAGGAGCAAGCCCACTTCACAAGAGCTCTCCAAGGTTGGGATCGACAAACCCCACGGCCAGTATATATAAATTGCGTCAATCGCTTTGCTGCAGTGTACCCAAACAACGTGCCGTTCCGATGGGACCCCCCCCCCTTACCCCTGTCCCATCTCGAAGCTTTGCATGGCCCACGGGGGGTTGCACCAGGGCTCTCACTGGCATCGCGAGCGACCTGCCCGAGTTGGGGACCGAGCCTCGACTTACACGCATGCGCAGAACACGGGAATCACAACGGCCGACGGCCGCACGTGTGCTCGGGGTCCTGTCCCGGCTGGGGCGCATCCCCATGCCCTCGCGTCTTCCTCGTCCCCCATCACCCCCCAGAGGACGCGATGGGAAAGATTGGATCCTGTTGGCGTCGACGCTAGGGCGCGGGGTCATCCCATCTCATATCCGTCCGAACCCACGGTGCCTGCCCACGGCCTATGCCTGTGATGTGTCCATGGTGTGCGTGCCCGGGGATGGGTACCACACCTCCCTCCCCCTCCCTCTCCCATCAAGCTCCCCCAGTCTTACACCCTCGATGCCAAGACCCATGGCGGCCCGCCCGCCTCGCCGTGGGTTCCAAACGTGCTCGGGTCCGCTAGTCTGATTGGCGACCGCCACACCCGGACGCCAAGATCTGCCGGCCGCTGCAAGGAACACGGCGCTGGAACGGGAAGGTGGGTAAATGGCAGCAACAACACCAACCGGGTGCGTGGTGGATGGGATGGTTTGAGTGCATTGAGTGGTTGGAAGAAGGGGGCGGGAAGTGGGAGGCGGGAGAGTCGAGATAATGCATGCGACTGGTGGATCCTTCACATGGGGACCCAGACTCTCGGAGACGTCGAGGGCAGCTAAGAAGGGGCACGAATCGGCCGGCACCGACAGCTTGGAGCGGGAGGGCGGTTGATGAACACGGGGAGGGCCGACGGGAGAGGACAAAAGAATTGAAAAGAGGAAAAAAAGGAAAGGAAAGGTAAGGGGGAAAAGCACGAGGTCAGTGGCAGACAGACAAAAAAATATTCTCTCAAAGGTAGGTATGTCCAAACCCCCATCCACCCCCCAAAAACCGAATCTCTACCCTAGACCAGCCCCTTCCCCCAGCTATCCAATTCCACCGTACTTAGTCTGACTTTTACTCCCAAACTTAGTCGGCACGATATGCCCCGTGGTACTGCGTTGCACAGAACTGTTGGTAGAATGGTGGAGGTTGCTGGAGAGAAGGAGGAGAAAAACGAAACCGTGCTGGCATAGGCACAGGCCAGCTGAGGCAGTTGGGCGCGGAGCTTTGTATGCTGGGACAGATAACCCGCAGCCTTGCCGCGCGTCTGTGACAACGCTGCATGTCGAGTCCACCTCACTAGAAACTTGACATCGCCTGGTCCGGTTAGTGAGTCGATAGACAGCACAGAATGCATGGACTACCAACTCTCCATCATCAAGAAGTATTCCAGAAGAGGCAACGAGAAAAGCCTCCCCAGCCAACGAGATCCCCGGTACTCCCAGCCGTCCCCTTCAAACAGCTCAGCTCCCTCGCACAGCCCCGTCACGCACCCAACACCACCCCCAACCCCCTCAACTCCTCCCCCAACCCGCTCACCTCCTCCCCCTCAGACCTCCCCCCCTCCCCCAAAC
>MU855649.1:4460-34017 GCA_033296695.1 Staphylotrichum tortipilum
GCAACCAAATGACCCAATCTCAGTCACAGTAGACTCTCAGCCGCGCCGGAAGCTAGATCTGTCTCTGTCGGTACTCAATTGGCCTCTTGTGCTTCCTGCAGTGTCGCATCAAAGCTCCCATCGAGATCACAGATCGCGGCCCGGCATGTGGCAACCCCCTGGCCGTGGCCCCCCCCTGTGGCCCACTGTCCCCCGCTCAATCACAGTGGGTAAACTCGCCCGACCGAGGCTCGAGGAGGGGGGTGAGCGCCGGCGTCCAAAAGTTTGGCCGAGACCCACAGGGATTCCAGGGATCGAGCTTGGCTTGCTTGGCTTTGGAGACGACACAGGGCTGGCATCGGGTTTGGGGGTTGTTGTTGCTGCTTGGGTGGGCAGGCAGTTCACAGAGAGCTCCAGCTGGGGGAGACGATGAGCTGAGCTGAGTGAGATCTGAGGCAGGCCAGGTACAGGCAGGCCGTGTAAGCCGTGATCCCTCAACCCGGGAGGACTGGTCCACCACAGCTGGCCCTGGGGAACTGACTTCGTGGTCATCGAAGACACTCACGCCACCCCCCCGACATTCCAGGTTGAACATCTCTGCAAAGGCGGCTACCCCGGCCCGCGCCGCTGGAACCCTTGGAGCGCCGTCGGGGGTATTCTGCGGCTGGATCGCCCGTGGGAGCAAGTTGGGGGGTTGCAGATCAAGGCGCGGATCGATGCATGTGCACTCCAGGACCCAGACCATCACCTGGCCCCCGGGGACTGCCACCAACATGTAATATATCTCCGACGCCGTGCACATACATACACACCCGACGTTCCCTTTCGGAACTGAAGAGCGCGAGTGTTCCATACCGTCCGTCCGATACCTGCCCCCTGACGTGCTGCAGTGCTGTCTGTCTTTCTGAACGCTTGGCCGGAGCGGAGCAATGGCCGGGCAGAAGGGAACCAAGCAGCCGTTTTGGCTTGGGTGAGTGACACTCTGTTGTTCCATCAATTTGAGTTTGTTCTAGAAGCTTACCCTGCCGGCCATGCCAACCGTCACAGCGGAGCCGCAGCATCTATGGCGGTGTGCTTCAGTAAGTCAACAAACACGCGGTTAACCACACACAACACCTGTCCTAACATACCTCCCCAGCCCACCCCCTGGATCTCACAAAATAGTACGTCCCCAGCCGCCCTTGCACTTCCCCTGGCCCGTGATCACCGACTGACGCGGGCCCCTGCCACAGCCGCATGCAAGTCCTGCAGACGCGGACCCCCATGCTCTCGACTCTGGGAAACTTTGCCGTCCGCGATGGTTGGTCACCACCCACGCCCCTTCTCACCCTGTCCTCTAACCAACATCCCATGCGTACCACAGGCATCCTCTCCCTCTGGTCCGGCCTCTCGGCCTCCATTCTACGCCAGTCCACCTATTCCACCGCCCGCTTCGGTCTGTATGCCATCCTCTCCCGCCAGCTGCAGCAGAGCACGGGAACCACCAAGTTATCCACCATGTCCACTATTGTCTGCGCCAGCGTCGCAGGTGGCTTGGCAGGCATGGTAGGAAATCCGACAGAAGCAAGCCTTTCCCGCATCGAGCTTTTGTGAATGCCGACCAAGGACTCTGACAACATGACAGGTAATCCTTGTGCGTATGTGCGCCGACGCCGCCAAGCCGAGCGCAGAGCGCTTCCGCTATACCGATGCCGTGACCGGTCTGTATCGCATCGGCAAGGAGGAGGGGGTCAAGGTCTTCGGGCGGGGACTGTCTGCCAACATTGTTAGGAGCGTTCTCATGAGTAAGATCCCCACCGGGAGTTGGTGCGGCGGATAAATGACTGACCATTGAGCGAAGATGTCTCCCAGATCGCGCCGTGAGCCCATCCCCATTCCTCACCTGGCACGGTCCCAAGCTAACGCAAATTGCCAGATACGCCGCCGCGAAACGCGTAATCCTCTCGCGCACCCAGCTCCAAGATGATATCCGCACGCACGCGCTTGCCTCCCTGGTAGCCGGGACGGTAGCCACGACGGCCTGCGCCCCGGCTGATGTGCTCAAGAGTAGGATCCAGAGCGCCGCCAAGGGGTCGAGTGTAGGTGGGTTCCAATCTCAGTGTGTGTGCTCGATCTGACCGCGCGCAGGTAATCCAAGTTGTGAGAGACGGCCTGGCGGTGGAGGGCCCAGGGTTTCTGATGAAGGGCTGGACGCCAGCGTGGCTGAGGTTGACGTATGGTTCCCCGATTACCCAGTTCTTGGATCTTTAGCTGACGTTGAACAGACCTCACACTGTATTGACATTCGTGATTATGGAGAAATTGCAGAAGCTGGTCAACTTGACCTCGTCAACGCGGGCTCGTGCAGCGGTCTGACCCAATGGTCTGTATTCAAGTCCCAAAGTCGGGTAGATTAGACCAATTAAGCCAGTCCAAAGCAGCAGCGTCGTCCCAGGGATACATGCTTAATGCCGGATCGAACTCGTTGTTGACTCTGCTGAGCGCCTCCACGATTTGGTCGTCGGACATGGACGAGAATTGAATCGGCTCGGACCAGAGGGGCGCTTCCAAGAAGCCCGAGACTGGCGGGCTGGGGCGCATGGCGTCAGCCATGCTGAAACTCGCGCGGGCATGGTTGTTCCGGGGATATGGCGCGGCCGAGGTGTGATGTTGTTGTGAGAGGAGTTCCAGTTGTGCTCCAGTACGCGGTCTTGCGGGGGGCTCGGCAGGGCCAGGACCAGCTGCTGCGGCCTTCTTGACAATGTACTTGAGGTACTTGCCATACAACGTGGACATGCCATTGCGGTGGTCCGTGGCTGAACCAACGCGCTCCAGGACCTCGGCAGTCTCTTCGATGAGGGTCCGGACGCTGGGCGCCAGGTTCGAGTTGCCTGCGAACTGGCCACTGAGTCGCAGTGCAAAACACGCCGCGAACGAGATCATGATCGCCGTATTGTTGGGCATGCTGGAAAGCTGCCCCTCGCCCTGGATAGCCGCTCGCATGACGTTCAGGGCGGATGATAGACCGGCTGCGTGGAAGAAGTGGCGCACTTCAGTGGGAGCGGTCGGGTGGTTGATGACGGTGCTGTAGATGGACAGTCGGGTGTGTGTGACCAAGATCTGCACGTAAGGGGGGAGACGATGCTGAGGTCCACTGCCGATCGAGATGCCCCATTTCGCGTGCCACTCGTCAAAGAACTTTTCTACCATCATCTGGATGGACCGTGCAACCATGGCTCCGTCCGCTTGGGCGTCTCGGGACTCGTCGCAGAGGGTCCTGATGGAAGAGAAGAGCTCATCCTAGACTTGGTCAGCCTTGTACTCATGGCGGTCAAGATGTTCGACCGTAACCTACCAGATCTCTCCGCAGAACCGCCATCGAGACCAGGTGCCCGTCCATGGTGTCAGCGATATTAGACAGATGCCACTGGTCACAGCCTCGCAGAATCGGGGTAATGGGAAGGGTGTAAGAGCGGCCTCTCGCCAAGCACATCCTAAGTCGGCGTCAGCTTCTGCCGGAATTATCGGTCATCCAGATCCTGACTCACCCCCTCTCCAACACGAACAAAGCAATCCAACATCGCTCCCGCCTCCTCAGGAGCCTCAATCCCAGCTCCGAAGTCGGCTCGACGTCCCCAAAACCGTCCAACGCCAAGGCCACCTTGGGATCGATGCAGTCGGCTCTCGCAATACCCCCAAAGCTCCCGCCGAGTCCGCCAGGCCCGTCCCTGAGCGATGCCACGGGCACCAAGATTTTGTGGAGGGAGAGGTCCAAGGCCATGGTTGTGGCCATTGACACGTACCAGCACGTCTCGTCATCGGTGCTGTGTTTTCCCGGGAACATCCATGGCACGTTGACCATGAAGGCGAGGACAATCTCGACAGAGCGGTAGCGGTCGAGGATGATGCGGTTCACAAGGGTCTTGCAGTGATTCGAGAGTCGTCGGGAAAGAGCGCCGGCGGAGGGCATAAAGAGGGCAGCGGCAGCAGCAATGGAAGTAAACAGGAAGGCGGAGCGGGACCGGGTGAAGGCGGCCGTGTAGAGGGCGGGATCAAGGCCCCAGCGGGTGTGGGCAAGGTTGTGGTGGAAGAAGCTGAAGAGCGTCTCTCCCTCCTCGACGGTGATGAGGCCGAGGTCGATGGGATCCAGATCCGGGCCGGTATCGAGGCTGAACTGGCTGAGCTTAAAAAACTTTTCCACTTCAGAGATCTTGTCGCTCTGTTTGCCCTGGCGGGCTCGCTGCTGGGACATGGGTTCCGTCGCGACGTGGTCGGCTCCCGATTTTGGCGAGACATGCAAGTCAGAAGCTCTGGCGAGCAACTGGAGCGGGTTCTCAGCGTCGTCGACGGCCAGGCTCTCCTCCCCCACATGGCCCTGGGAGGGTGTCGAGTCCTGCGGCACACTCATGGCGTCCTGCTCTGAGGTGGAGCTCTCGCCGGCGTCCGAGTCGGCGTCGGGCAGAAGAATGTCGCTCTGCTTGGATTCACGGCGTGGCCCGGCGGACCTTGCTCCTCCGGGCTGGTCGTGGGTGGCGAGCGGTAGGGAGCCGTGAGACCCGGGACCGAGCAGCGACTTGAGATCCGAGACAACCTTGGTGGCCTCGACGCCGGATCCGGTACGCCGCAGGGCCTGTTCTACCTGGTGCAATGCTTTTTCCAGGCCCGTGCGTTTGCTGCAACTGGGTCAGCAAGCCGTGGTAGAGGCTGAGAACTGGAGGGGAAAGAGAACGAGGGGAAGGGGTGGGAGGGGGCGGGGGCAGGAGGAGGGGGCCAGGAAGGGAGGCGTTAACACACACTTTTTGACACCCTTGCGGCGGCCAACGTGGAAGTCTGGCCGGACGCACTGCACGCCCAATTGGAGGCAGCGGTGGCAGCGGTCGTCGTTGTGGGCGCGGCCCTTTTCACACTTGATCTTGGAACGGCGGCACACCAAGCAGGCGGCGGCCCTGCGACTGTTCTGGTCCCTGAGCGAGTCGCGCGCGTCGGCTGCAGGCGCAGGCGTGCTGTCTGACCGATCCATGGCAGCAGCGTCCATTGCGCACCGTGGCGGGCGCACCGTTGTGGCTTTTTGGCCGCCGAGATCCCCCGCCCTGTGTGTCTTCCCTGTGTGCGTGTGTTGCGGGGAGTGTACCACGCGCAGGCAGGCAGTGATCCCGAGCTCGTACGAGGATGCGCCGGGCCGGGAGACTGCGTGGCGTGGGCGTGGATTGTTGGGGTAACGGGGATTCGGAGAAGCTGGGCGGGCGATCGCTGTGGCAGGCAGTTGACATGCGCCGTGGCAGCTGGCCTGCTTGGCCGGGAACAGGGGCTGCGGGGACGAGTGGAGAGGGGCAGAGAGGGGGCGCTGGGAGGAAGCTGAAGCGAGTGGGGAGAGGGGCTCCCGCGAAACAAAACCCGAGGGAGTGGGCTGCGTCGTCGAGCTGCAGCGGTCGAGGCGCGTCGAGTCGAGTCGAGTCGAGTCGCGACAGCAACCCCGTCCCTGGTTGGCGTTGACCTCGGGAGCCGTCGATAGGGCAGCGGCAGTCGGCGTCGTCGAAGAGTTTGCGATGAACAGTGACTAGCCCGTGGCCCGTGGCCGGTTGAGTATCGTTTAACTCGAGGCTGGTCGGCGCCACAGGTTCCGGTGCCGCTGGACAAATGTTGCATCCATACTTTTCCATGTCCCCACGCCCCGTGTCCGCGCGCACAGCACAGCGAGCCAGCCTGCTAAATGCGTCTTTGGAGGATTTATCCGTTGGGCAACGTGAGCCTATCGGTTTCTCCCGCCTTGGCCACCCCATGGATATTTGCGGACAGCACAGTCTCGGGCGCATTCTGCCTGTCTGGTCGAGCGGTGGGCGAAGAGCGGAAACACAATCCCTGCCCCCATTAGCCCGGGCATCCATATCCATCGCCAGGATACCATCTGCCAGGACTCGGTGTTCTCTCGGAGCATCTGGAGGTCAGGGCATTCAAACAGAAGGCCGAGCGGCATGTTTCGCCTCGCGTCACTGCGCTGCAAGTCGGAGGTTTGGCGTAAGATGCGAGGGTGCAGTACACGCGAGCCATCGTTTCGAGACGCCGAGAGGGACAAGGAAAAGGTTGGGTGGGAGTGGGCTTGTTAGCGAGTGTTGAGGCCGTCACATCGTCACGGCTGTCAGTGGTGGTCGCCAACGGTCGGAATACAACATCAGGTGGCACGAGCAGCCTGGTTGGCAATGCGCCTCGAAAGATGGGAGCACAAAATGGAAGAGGGGGAAATAATCCAGGCTCGAGGTACCAAATCTCAAGGGTCAGAAAGCGCATTTCGATCAACTGAACAATTTTGGGGGTTTGGCTGGTGCAGCCCTTGCTCAGCCCAGAAAATGGGGACTGCCGGAGCTTGGGCCATTTGGGGTTAGGTGGCTTGTCCCTGACAGCTGCCAGAGGCTGCACTTGGGGTGGGGATGTGGGGCAGGGCAGGGGGCATGGGCATCCCAGCAGCCTGGTTGGGCCTGGAGCAAGGAGTGGGCCTGGCTCGACGCGGGCGACGCGACTCTGGGGCTTGTCGCCCAGCACCACAGCGCGTTTCTCGCGTTCCACTTCAAACCTGCTGCCACAAGCATCACCAACCACACTTCCATTCCAGTTTTCCACCTGCTGCCCGTCCACGCGTGTCCATTATTCCCCGTACTATCTGTCTGCTTTTATCCGGAATTCAATCCCAGGCCGTTGTAATAGGCCGCAATCCACGATGGGCGAGAAATCGGCCACTGCTGCCCGCACGCCGGCCAAGACGCCCGCAAAGACTGCATCCACCGCCAAAAAGGCGCCTGCGTCGTCCACGGGCAAGCAGCAACGCAGCATTCTCGGCTTCTTCTCTAGGGCAGGCCCTGCCGGAAGTCCCAGCGGGGTCAGCCCCTCGCCCTCGACTGCCCCCAAACCGGCATCCGCCAGCAAAGAGGAGCCCTCGCCGACATGCCTCAAGGAAACAACCCGCGCCAACTCGATGCGCGGCCCCAGGCGCCCAGTCAATGCCACCCCCGTCCCCAGCAGCGATGCCGTCGAGCCCTCAAGCTCCCAGGAAAACCAAGACACGACAAGCACCGCGAAGGTGCCTGCCCTGAACATCCTCCCACCCAGCACAGCTGCTAAGATCCCGCAGAAGCCTGCTCTGACCTCCACATTGGTCCTGCACGCCAGCAGCCCGACCCGAAAGGCACGTAAAGCTCGAGCTCGACCTGAACCCGCCAACAGTCATGTTCTAACAAACTTCTCGCAGGCCAAGAAAGCAGTCAGCTACGCCGAGTCCTCTGACGAGGATGACGATGCTGTCTTCGCCACCATGAAGGCCCGCCGCTCCACCCAACGCCGCTCCCGTGCTGCAGTGCCCGACGACGACAACGAGGATGCATACGAAGCCGAGGCCAACGACGTCGAGGACGATGAAGGTATGCCACCTCGCTGGCTGGCACAGGAATTGGCGCTGACATGCCGCAGATGACATGGGTGATTTTGTTGTCTCGGACGACTCGGACGCCCCCTCGAGGTCCAAGAAGCGGAAGCGGCCGGCCACCAAATCGACGGCCCCACGCAAAAAGTCCAACTTCTCCTCGTCTCCCGCCCCGGAATCGCGCTCCCCTCTGCCCGATGACGACGAACTGATGATGGATACCCCGCCCGCCACCTCGACGGCCCAGAAGTGGAAGTACGACCCGGACAACGTCCAGACGAGCGAACCCGGCCCTCGTGCCCCCCGTCCCACCCAAAAGCCAAAGGCCCCCAAACCGAACCCCAAGCCGCACACCAAGGAGCCTGAAGACAGATACCCGTGGCTGGCCAAGATCCTGGACGGTAACAAGAACCCTCCTAGCCACCCCGACTTCGACCCCACCAGCATCTACATCCCCCCGATCGCCGAGAGGAACTTTTCTCCCTTTGAGAAGCAGTACTGGGACATCAAGAAGAACCTCTGGGATACCGTCGTCTTCTTCAAGAAGGGCAAGTTTTACGAGCTCTACGAGAACGACGCCACCATCGGGCACCAGCTGTTCGACCTCAAGCTGACCGACCGCGTCAACATGCGCATGGTCGGCGTCCCGGAGAGCTCTTTGGACATGTGGGTCAACCAGTTCGTCGCCAAGGGCCACAAGGTCGCCCGCGTCGACCAGATGGAGTCCGCACTGGGCAAAGAGATGCGTGAGCGCGACACCAAGGAGAGTGCCAAGGCCAAAAAGGCCGACAAGATTATCCGCCGCGAGCTGGCCTGCATCCTGACCGGCGGCACCCTCGTCGACGGCAGCATGCTGCAGGACGACATGGCCACATACTGCGCCGCCATCAAGGAGTTCATCGTCGACGATAAGCCGTCCTTTGGCATTGCGTTTGTTGACGCCGCCACCGGCCAGTTCTTCCTCTCCGAGTTTGAGGACGACATCGACTTGACAAAGTTCGAGACCTTTGTCGCCCAGACATCGCCTCGCGAGTTGCTCCTGGAAAAGTCTCGCCTCTCCACCAAGGCACTGCGGATCCTCAAGAACAATACAGGGCCGACCACCATCTGGAACCACCTGAAGCCCGGAACCGAGTTCTGGGACGCTGATCTCGCAAGGCGCGAGCTCGACTGCAGCGGCTACTTTGCGGCCGAGGACGGGAAGGAGGAAGCGTGGCCCAAGAAGCTGAGCGACGCAAAGGACAAGGATCTGGCCATGTCGGCGCTCGGCGGCTTGACCCACTACCTCCGCGTCCTCAAGCTCGACCAGAACCTACTGTCTCAGGGCAACTTTGAGTGGTACAACCCGATCCACCGGAACGGTACCCTGATCCTGGACGGCCAGAGCCTGATCAACCTCGAAATCTTCACTAACACAGCCAATGGCGGTCCCCAAGGCACCCTGTTCAGTCTGCTCAACAGGTGCATTACTCCCTTCGGGAAGCGCCTCTTCCGGCAGTGGGTGTGCCACCCGCTCTGCAACATCCAAAAGATCAACGAGAGGCTCGACGCCGTCGACATGCTCAATGCGGACCGCAGCATCCTGCAGCAGTTCTCGTCCCAGATGGCCAAGATGCCCGATCTGGAGCGTCTCATCTCCCGGATTCACGCCGGCGCCTGCAAGCCTGAGGACTTTGTCCG
This sequence comes from Staphylotrichum tortipilum, assembly GCA_033296695.1. NCBI lineage: Eukaryota > Fungi > Ascomycota > Sordariomycetes > Sordariales > Chaetomiaceae > Staphylotrichum > Staphylotrichum tortipilum. The sequence goes on from MU855649.1 coordinate 13,510, forward strand.
CGTCCTCGAGGGATTCGAGCAGATCGACTACACCATGGGCCTCTTGGACGCCTTTGGCGGTGGCAACGGCCTCGTCGACCGGCTGATCGCAGCGATGCCCAATCTCAAGGAGCCCCTCGGCTACTGGGACACTGCCTTTGACAGGGAGAAAGCCAGAGACGACAAGCTGCTGATCCCCAAGCGGGGCATCGAGGAAGACTTTGACAGCAGCGAAGACGAGCGGGAGCGGATCAAGTCAGAGCTTCACGACCTCCTCGAGAGGCAAAAGACGGCGCTCAAGTGCAAGACGCTCAAGTTCACCGACGTGGGCAAGGAGATCTACCAGATCGAGGCCCCCAAGGCCGTCAAGGTCCCCACGAACTGGCGCCAGATGTCTGCGACCGCCAACGTGAAGCGCTACTACTTCCGGGGCCTCGAAGACCTCGTGCGGGAGCTTCAGGAGGCCGAGGAGACGCACTCACAGATCGTCAAGGAGGTTGCCTCGCGCTTCTTCCAGCGGTTCGACATTGACTACGACGTCTGGTTGCAGTCGATCCGCATCATCGCGCAGCTCGACTGCCTGATCAGCCTCGCCAAGTCGTCGTGCGCCCTGGGCGTGCCCAGCTGCCGCCCCGTGTTTGTCGATGACGAGCGGACCGTGGTCGAGTTCAAGGAGCTCCGCCACCCGTGCATGATCAACGCTGTCGCCGACTTTATCCCCAACGACATCAAGCTCGGCGGCGACGAGGCCAAGATTAATCTGCTCACGGGTGCCAACGCGGCCGGCAAGTCGACTATCCTGCGCATGGTAGGTCCCTCCACCCATCACGTCCCTCACACAGAACCTTACTGACCCCTCCCAGTCCTGCATCGCCGTCATCATGGCCCAAATAGGCTGCCACGTCCCCGCCGCGTCCGCCACGCTCACCCCCATCGACCGGATCATGTCGCGCCTGGGCGCCAACGACAACATCTTCGCGGCGCAGAGCACCTTCTTCGTGGAGCTGTCCGAGACCAAAAAGATCCTCGCCGAGGCCACCCCGCGCTCCCTGGTCATCCTCGACGAGCTCGGCCGCGGCACCTCGTCCTACGACGGCGTCGCCGTCGCCCAGGCCGTCCTCCACCATGTCGCCTCGCACATCGGCTGCGTCGGGTTTTTTGCAACGCACTACCACTCCCTCGCGGCCGAGTTTGCCCACCACCCCGAGGTGAGGGCAAGGAGGATGCAGATTGATGTGGATGAGGCGCAGAGGAGGGTGACGTTTTTGTATCGGTTGGAGGACGGCGTGGCGGAGGGATCGTTTGGGATGCATTGTGCCGCGATGTGCGGGATTCCTGGGAAGGTGGTGGAGAGGGCTGAGGTGGCGGCGAGGGAGTGGGAGCATACGAGTCGGCTGAGGGAGAGTTTGGAGAGGGCGAGGCAGGGGTGTTATATCCCTCTGGGGGTGTTGAGTGATGTGGCGAGTTTGTTGGGGCGGGATGGCGAGGTCGGGGAGAGGGGCGTCGAGGTGTTGTTGAAGGCTGTTGAGGCGCTTTGATGTCGCACATGCTGTGGTTGTTGGGAAATGGTGTGGTTGCTCTAGCTGGGCGTTTGGGTTGCTGGACAGAATTTGCTTGCTAAGGTTAGTTTGCTCAGGGGTAGGATTGGGAGTGTGTATTTGTGGGGCCGGCCGGTTGGGTCTGGCGCTTTTTAATGGGCAATTCACTTGCTGTATACACGAACTGTGGGGGTTTAGACACTTGCTAATTATACCAAAAGGAGGCTTCCCAACTTGTCTCGCTTTTTATTGAACCTGAGCCTGAGCGGTCACTCAGCTACAGCGCGGATTTAGAGTGACCTTGGTGAATGTAGAGCATAAATGCCAATAGGTACCCTGTTTCATCGTGCCCATGGATATGCCACATGAATTAAAACCCGATGTTTATTTTTTGTGCTCCGCGCCCTTGTTCTCCTCCGCGGGCTTGTCCTTCGGCTTATCATTCTCCTCCCACCAAAACGTGCCAGAATCAAATACATCTGTACTTCCCGCCATTTAATCTTTGGCTCTGATTTGCCCGCAGTGGATGTGTCATTGGGGTTGGTGGTGTCGGAGGAGAGGGGAATGCGTACTACGGGAAAGAGGTAGGTGTTGGAGGAGGACATGGTGCTTGGTTTGTTGATCCTGTTTAGGGGCTGACGTGCGTGATAAGCGAGTTGGGCACGTTAGTGGATGAAGTAGGCGTTGTCGCTGGGAGCCAATCTGATTTTACCACATGTGAGGCTGTCTTGCGGAGTAATTACCTGTTTGAACGTTGATCAGGAAGGATGCTGGCCTGGAAGCTGGCAGGTAGGCAGCCAAGGGGGGTAATTTATAGTTCTGGCGATGAGCCCATCTGAATAACTAAGATATGTTGTCACTGGTCCGGTGATTTACGTCGACGTTATTCATGGCGACTCGTGCCCTGGTACCAACAATTGGGCCTTTGGAGCGAGGGTGAATCTAAAAGCATGGTGACCTGGGTAGCCCGGGTAGATTCTGGAAATAATCAGAAGACTGACTTGAGAATGTCATTCTTCTTGGGGGATCAAAATGCCCACGGTCCTCTTCATGATAGTCGCCCTTGTTTATTGCCCCAACCGCGAATTGTAACCAATGAGCTACTCGCGCACCTGCTGTCTCCAGGGCCATCTACTTTGTTGACACTTCTGGCCGGTGACCCTGGATTAGTTGGCGACTCGTAGGTAGGATAACAAAGCCCATTGCCCATCAGGAGCAGTAAGTCACACGGTCCCAGCAGTACAGATGCATAACCCCCCGCCCCCAAACATCTTCCCCATACGTAATAATTCCACACAGCCCCTTAAACACCTTCCCCCCACAGCGGGCACCACCCTATGCAGCGCCATCCACCCATCCGGACACTGCCTGATTGTATCTGTCACGGGAGTGGGTGCGATGACCACTGCGTAACACCCAAAAGATGGGAACGTTGTTCGCTCTGTCCTAGCGAACCGTCATCGCACACCATGTGCCATGGTCACAGCCAGGCCTGTGACGGTAATTATCATTACAAGCGAAGCTCGCGACGCTGAAGCTGCTTCAACCATGCGAACTTAAGTGTGAAGCGAAGCATCGAGCGTGCTACCACCCTGACTTCGAAGCTTTGGTTGTGCTGAAGGAATGGTGCCTGGCATTGTAAATAAAAATATTGGATGTTCCAAGGGCAGCCTAAGGAAACATTGTACCTGAAGCTGGATTAATCTGTCTGTTTCTCGGATCCTCCTCCATCACCACCCCCTGAAACCCTAACCCTCGTGGCATCACCCCTCTCCCACGTCTACCAACTCTTCCCAACACACTCCAGGTCCTAAGCACCATAAATAACATAAATCTCCCCCGACGTATCACTCGACACAAACAGCCTCCCCTTCTGGTCAAAATCTAGCCCGACGGGGCGGAAGCAGCTGTTGGGGCACGCGCCGACGTTGCTGTTCTCCATGACGGGCACCTGCGCCGTCTTGCTGGTGACGGCGTGCACCGGCTGGCCGTCCTTGAAGTCAACGCGCGTGACGCGGTATCCGTCGGCCGGGTTGCGGTTCCTGGAGATGCGGGGGATTAGTTTTATTGGGTTTCGGGTTGGGCAAAAGCCACGCGCATCATGTGTCTTGGGTTGCCGGCCGAAGCAGGGGGGTGGGGGATCGGAGACACGGGGACGGGCAGGAGGGTTTAGATGGGGTGTTTAAGATCCAGGTGGGTGAGGGGTGGTGGGGGGAATAAAAATAAAAACCAACCAGCTCCCATGGAACGCGATATACGCCGCCGTGCTGTTCTTATTAAACTTGACATCCAGCGGCGCGGTGTGCGCATGAAAGTGCAGGCGGCCGGTCATGCGGTTGTTGGCGCACTCGTCGGCGGCGACGCTGGGGACGCCGTCGGGCTTGAACAAGCCGCCCACCAGCAGGCCGCTGATGCCGACATTCTGCGGGTCCCACGCGGGCACACACGACGGGTAGCCAAAGTTGAGGCCCTTGTACCGGTTCTCGGTCGCGTTGAGCACCCCGTGGTAGCTCATGCGCTCGGCCGGATTGTCCGTGTGGATGTCGCGCCCGTTGAGGCGGAGGTCGTCCATTTGGTTCTCGACGGACCACTGGGGGTTGGGGGTTAAGACTTGCCGTTGGAGAAGGGGGCGGTAGGGGAAAAGGTGGAACTGACAACACCGCCAAACAGAGGATCTTCAGTCATCCCCACGATATTGCGCAGCCCCCACGCCAGCACCTCGCCACCGGTATTGTAACTATGCGCCGTCTGCATACCCTTGCTGATGCTAAACGCCTTGATCATGCTGCGGGCCGAGGTCTGCGTGGTGGTGCTCGTGTCGATGTTGGACGACGAGCCGCGGGCGACCAAGATGGTGTCCGGGCTCCATTTGGACACGGCGATGGCGCGCGTCGGGTGGGTGCCCTGGAAGGCCATGCCCGTGACGATCTGCTTGCCCGTGCCGACCTGCCCCGTGGCGGCGTCGTACGAGTAGGCCGTTACGGCGGCGTTGTTGGAGGCGAAGAGCGTCTTGCCGTCGCCGCTGAGGGCAATACCGTGGTTGGTCTGCCGAGGTCTTAGCTGCCCTTCAATTTTGGCTGTGATTCGAAGAAGAAGGGGGTTCTGGCTTACTGATCCGCTGGCAATCTGCGTGTTGGACGACACACACACAATGTTCCCATTGTCCTGCAGCACCAACCGCCTGATGCCCTGGCTACCGCCCTCGGCGACCAGCAGGTTGCCCGCCGAATCGACCACAATGTGCCGGGGGTTGCGCAGGCCGGTGGCCAGCACGCTGGAGCGGTACCCGGAGCCCATGCGCGGCTGGAAGCGGCCGGTGACACCCGAGCATGACTGCGCGGCGGCCTCGGGAACGAGCACGGCCGCGAGGGCCGCAGCGCCAGCGAGCACGTTGCTGAGATGGCCCATGATTCCTTGAAGAAAGATGACTGGGTTGTTATGAGTGTCTCGGGGGCAGGTGGAGGCTGGGATATTGTTCCGGCCGTCAGGCACCGGGTGACGGGCGTTGCTGCTCCTGGTCTAAGACGGGGCGAGATGAAGTAGGTATGCGGGATGGCGCTTGACAGCTCACATTCCACAACATCCAACGGACGGCAGCTCGGAAGCATCCGAGATGCAGCGGCGCGGGAGCTCGCGCGCTCTTATGATGGCGCCTCCGAGCCCTCTACACGCTGCGGACTGGACACCATCTACCGGCTAGACACTCCGGGGACATGCCCAAGTCCCGGTTCCCACCGTCGCCATCGCCACCTCCACCGGCACAAAAGGGGCAACGACCAGGGATGCGTAAATGCGCGAGCAACCCCGGAAGCGGGGGACTGATATATGGGGGTGCTTGGCGGTCATGCTGGGCATTCATCCGGATCGACGCAGGCGTGCAGCTGGTGGCGGGCGCTCAACCGCCGGGGCTTGGCTGCCCTGGTTGGTCTCATTGCAATCTAGACGAGTTCTTGGGAGTCTCTATGCCGTCTTGGTACTCTCTACGGGTTGGGGATGTGCGTATCGCCAAGACCTAGACACCACGGGGGATGGGAGGTGTCAGTCGTTGCGTCGAGTCCAGTCGCACTCAGTTCTTTCCCCGAGCCAATGGCGGGATACAAAGGGTCAATAGGTCTTGTCTCTCCATGGAGTCGGGGACAGAGGACATGTACGGTCCCTGGGTCCCAGTGAGTGGTATCCAGACAGCTCATCAGATGACTAAAAGGACATGCACCTCCTTACATCACCTGTGCCACGTCCTGTTTGATTTCGCCGCCACAAGCCCGCCATGTTTGTTTGAATCTGTTCCCCTCCACCAATGCCACCGAGTCCTGTACCTGCGTTGCGCTGACACTCTTACACCTGTGGCTGCGACACGTTGGGCGCCTACGCGACCTCGAGGTTGATCGGCGTCGAGTCCGAGTCCGAGTCCAGCTCGCGTCAACCACTTTCCGCCGACGACCCTTATCTGACATGACATGTCTGGGGTGCAACAAAGGAACGGACGGACATGTACCTAGTTGTATGACGGCGGCACCCGAGACCGCTCAGCCTGTCAGCAGCGCCCGAGTGTCTCTCAGCCGCGTTTTGGCACAGCACACACGGTCGCCTGTAGCCAGACAGCACGCACGCACACTGAGTGTACGGTGCGTCGGGGATAACCCCGTTTATCCTCGGGCAGGCCACGCGCGGCTACACGTGCGGAAAGCAAGGCGGTGGCCCCGGCGGTGAGACATGGCGGCGGACGTTGGGTTGCATAGGGGCTCTCACAGACTATCGATCCAGTGGCACGGTTCGCGTGGGATTTCCAGGGGCCGGGGGTCGGGGAGAGGTGAGGGAGTCGGAGGGGAGGTGGAGGGGGTAGGGAGGCAAACGGGGGGCTGATGCACGGCAGCGGAGAGAGAGAGGAAGGGTGGGAGAGAGGTATGACAAGACATTCAAAACTGGATCTGCCCCAAGCGAGACCTCGTCCTCGTTTATCTCGCCTGTGCAACCGCAAACCCTCGCGGGGGCCAGGCCATGCGGCCGTGACCAAATCTCTGGACAAGACACCCGGCGGCAAACACCCACCCTCTGTCTGTCCAAACGAATTGATTGCTCCCGCGTAAACGACGCACACATCCATCCATCCATCCATCCCCATCCCTCACATCACCGACACCGGCACGGCAACCTTTCGCATCTCCCAGCGGGTCAACGAATGGGGTTCCTTACCGGGTTGGCTAGCTTTCGGCTCAGAACGGAGGAAAAACCCCACGACAGGTCCACGACTTGTGTGCCGTGTGCTGGTCTGGCCGTGGGTGGGCAGGGGTGCGCCAAGACACCGGGAATAGCAGTTTCGGGCGTTTGCGCCCTATGAACAACAAGCCAGGGGAAAGCGGAGTGACGGCCGGGGGACGGGCCAGCGAGAAGTGCGCTTTTCTGACATGCTGCTGGCTTCGCCTCGTTGGATGGATGGATGGATGGATGCGAGCATTTCGGACTTGTGGCATGGTTACATTGTCATATTGTCATTGCCTCCCCATGCGGTATCCACATCGTTCCCCGTATTCTGTCTGTCTGTCTTCGGGATTCCGTCGACATTTTGGGTGGGAGTGATGTGATGATCTCGGGTGGTGGTGTGCTGGATGTCACGGGTGGATGGATGGATGTGAACCTGAGGAGAGTGCAGAACGGACATGCGGACATGAACGACATGGCCTGTGGCGCAAAAGGCGGGAGGATGCCTGCAGCTGGGGCCGTTGCCGTTGCCGCAGCCGTTGCCAGCGTTGGTCTTGACCCCTGTATGTGCGTGCGGTGGCCCTGGCGTGTCCCTCGTGTGGCTCTTGTGGCCCTGTTTGGGATTCGATGGCGCCTTGGGGTTTGGCGTTTTGGGGTTGAGGAGGAGGGGGGAGGGACATGGACAGATGCAAGGTGCAAGCAAGACCAAGACCAAGACCACACCAAGTGGAGTAAAGAGCTTGACCCACGTCTGAATAATTTTCCCCCCATGTTTTCCTTTTTAATTCTGGGAGTCGGTCCCAGTCATGGGAATAAATCCCGTCCTCTGCTTGTAATCCCTTTGCCATGCGCACCACCACAACAATTGCCCCTTGACCCCTATTCCTAGGTACTTACCTGACCACAACCACAACTTCGCCCCCCCCTCTTTCAATTTGATTATCTACATAACCCGACTCGATTCCGCCGACCACGCACAACACGCACCTCCTCCGAGTCTCCGAGTTGCAGCTCCGAGGGCCTCGTGTTGCTCACCAACCCGCCGCTGTCTCAGACGAGTCCTCGTCCTAGTGCACGTCCTCGCCTCGCCTCATCTCTCCCCGCACCTCCGCACCGGAGCATTATCCAAGTGATTGGCCACCCCGTCTGTACCAATTCCGGCCTCGGACCGAATCTTCTCCCTCCCCGCGCCGGGCTCCCTGCCCCTCCACCTCGGAGCCCGCCGATCAAACCCACAACACCAAGAAGCACGAATCATGACGGCAGCAACCCCGGATTCCGCCACGGCCCCGGCACTCAACACCACCGCCGCCACTACTACCCCCAGACCCGACCCTCCCAGCGAAGACTCCACCCCCACCACAACAACCTCTTCCTCAACCTTCTCCCTCACCATCGCAGACCCGGAAAAGCCGCCCCTCCCGCTCCCCACCCCTCTCCCTCTCTCCTCATCGCAAACCAGCATCCACCACCACCAACGCACCGACAGCAACCCCCTCTCCACCATCCCCAGCCACCAACACCAACCCGACCTCGAAGGCGATGCAGACGCCGACCCCGCTGACAACCCGCTGACGCAGCACCCGTCGGCCGCGACAACCATCGACTTCCCTGAGGGCGGTGCGACGGGCTGGCTGGTGGTGCTGGGCTCGTTTTGCGCCATGCTCTCGCTGTTTGGGCTGATCAACTCGGCGGCCGTGTTCGAGAGCTACTTTTCGACGCATCAGTTGGCGCACAAGACGTCGTCGGAGATTGGGTGGATTTTTAGCCTGTATTTGTTTATTGTGTTCTTTGTGGGGATTCAGGTCGGCCCCGTGTTTGATCGGTACGGCGCGAGGGTGTTGGTCGCGGTCGGTGGGTTGTTGTTGTTTGTGAGTTTGTTGTTGTTGAGTTGGTGCGAGGGTGAGTCCCTCCCTCTCACGCTTTCGTTGGATATGGGATGGGGAAGCTGACAGACAACAGAGTACTATCAAATCATCCTGACCTACTCAGTCATCGGCGGCCTGGGCGGCGCCTTGCTCAACAGCCCGGCGTACGGCGCCATCGCCCACTTCTTCAACGTCCGCCGCGGGCTCGCCACGGGCATCGCCTCGACCGCCGGCGGCGTCGGCGGCGTCGTCTTCCCCGTCCTGTTGCGCGCCCTCCTCCCCGGTGTCGGCTTCGCCTGGAGCTGCCGCATCCTCGCCTTCATCATGCTCGGCCTCGCCATCCCGTCCAACCTCTTCATCAAGACGCGCCTGACGCCCCCCCGTGGCCGCGACGGCCGCGCCAAGGTGCAGTCCGTCTGGCCCGACTTCAGCGTGTTCCGCGACGCGCGCTTCGCCTTTGCCTCGGTCGGCATCTTCTTCATGGAGTGGGGCCTGTTCGTGCCGCTCACCTACATCGTCTCGTACGCGGCCGCGCACGGGCAGGACGCGACCGAGAGCTACCTGCTGCTGTCGTACCTCAACGCGGGCTCGGTGCTGGGCCGCGTGCTGCCCGGGTTCCTGGCCGACCGGTTCGGGCGGTTTAACGTTATCATCGTCACCATCGCGCTGTGCGCCGTCACGGTGCTGGCGCTGTGGCTGCCCGCGAGCACGTCCAACGCGGTGTTGGTCGCCTTCGCGGTACTTTTCGGCTTCGCCAGCGGGAGTAACATCGGCCTCGTGCCCGTGTGCCTGGGGCAGCTGTGCGACCACAGGAGGTATGGCCGGCTGTACTCGACCGCCATGATGGTCGCCAGCTTTGGGACCCTCAGCAGCGTCCCCATCGGCGGCGCCATCCTCGACTCGGCCTCGGGCGAGGAGGGCTGGCGCAACCTGATCCTGTTCACCGGTGTGGCTTATATGGTTGCGCTAATGTGTTATACCGTCGCACGTGTGCTCGCGGCGGGGTGGAGTCCGCGGACCATTTTTTAGACATTTATTTTTATTTTCCTTCCTCTTTGTGTTTTCATTTTTCTCGGTTGGATGGGCAGAGAGGAAAACGTCGCTGTGGGCGGGAAAGGCAGCAACATCATCGATAAAACGGGGCTGACCTGTTTGGGTTGCGATTCTTGGAAAAAGCTGGCTCTTGGAAAAGGGCAGAGCCAAAGTGTGTTTTTGTTTATGAAGATACCCACGGACGACGGGACAAAGATGTCGTCGGAGCAGCAGCCGCTCAATAGACCAAGCAAAGATGCTGATCTTCGGTTGATCAGTTCCCCTTTGATCATTACCATGTCTCTGTCCTGGAATGCCCCCCGCTGCTACCCCTGACCCCCCCTGTCGCCCCCCCTGTTGATGCCCCGCAGTTCGCCGACGTCACCCAAACCGCGGGGCACTTTTTGGCAGCTTCAGATGCCCCGCATCCCCAAAATAAATTTTGGTCTCAACTTCAACCCCAGACCAGGCGGCAACCAGTGACCATGGCAGCCGAACTGTCGACCGCCCCTGTGCTCTCGACACCCGCCGAGAATGTCCTCGAGTTCCAAACCCCGACATTAGACGCCGACGGGCAGACACCGCCGCGATCCGACGATGAGGTGCGAGACCTGTACGAGATCGCCCGCACGGCGCGCGAGGTGCGCGACGGCGGGTGGAAGCGCATAGCCCTCCAGTTCCCCGACCACATGCTGCGCGACGCCCCCCGCGTCGTCCAGGCCCTCAACGCCGAGCTCGAGTCCCTCCCCGCCCCTGAATCACCCTCAGGCGCCCCCGAAAAGATCTACATCCTCGCCGACACATCCTACAGCGCGTGCTGCGTCGACGAGATTGCTGCCGAACATGTCGACGCCGACGTCGTGGTCCACTACGGCCGCTCCTGTCTCTCGCCCACCTCCCGCCTCCCCGTCATCTACGTTTTCACCCACCACCCGCTCGACCACGCCGAAACCCTCGCCGCCTTCGAGAAACAATACCCTGACAAGACCGCCCACCTCGTCCTCATGGCCGACGTGACCTACCAAGACCACGTCCTTGCCCTCGCCGCCGACCTCCACGCCCGCGGTTACACAAACCTCCTCTCGACCTCCATCATCCACGACCCGACCGGCCCCCTCCCCAACCGCCAACTCGTCAGCCCTTCCTCCCAAACCCCGCCAACTACCCTTCCCGACCTCAAATCCCACTCCGTCTTCCACATCTCCACACCGCCGACCGCCCTCCTCCTCGCCCTCGCCTCCCGCATCCAAGCCCTCCACATCCACCCCACCTCCTCTTCCCCGTCTTCTTCCTCCTTCTCCACCCCCCGCCTCCTCGGCCGCCGCTACGCCCGCCTCCTCACCCTTGCCTCGGCCGGCATCATTGGCATCCTGGTCAACACGCTGTCGGTGTCGAATTACCTCGCGTCGGTGGACACCATACGCAAACAGATTGCGGCGGCGGGGAAGAAGAGTTACACAATTGTGGTGGGCAAGCTTAATCCGGCGAAACTGGCCAATTTTGCGGAGGTGGATGGGTGGGTGGTTGTCGGGTGCTGGGAGAGCAGTCTTGTCGAGGACGATGCGGGGTTTTATCGGCCGGTGATTACACCGTTCGAGCTGGGGGTGGCGTTGGTGGGGGATGAGAAGAGGGTTTGGAGCGGGGAGTGGTGGGGGGGTATTGAGGGGGTGGGAAGTGCTGAGGAGGCGGAGGCCGGGATGGAGAATACCGAGGGGGAGAAGGGGGACGGGGTTGAGGCTGGCGTGGATGAAGATGATGAGGATGAGTCGGCGCCGCCAGAGTTTGACCTCCGCACCGGCAAGTTGGTGAGCCACAGCCGGCCGATGAGAAATAGGATTGCAAAGGGGGAAGAGAAGGCCAAGCCAGATGGGGCGGGGGCGGGAGGGGCGGCCAAGTCGAGTGATGCCCTCACGCTACGGCCCAAGGCTGAGCTGGCGATGGTCAATGGGGTGGTTAGTCCTGGCGCTGAGTACCTCCGGTCTCAGCGGACGTGGCAGGGGTTGGGGAGTGACTATGTCGCGGAGGAGAGCACGGCAATTGAGGAGGGACGGAGTGGTGTTGCGAGGGGGTATACGGTTGGTGAGGGTGAGGAGAGGAGGTAGCGTCTTGGGGGAAGGAAACGAAAATATACTTGACGATGTCATACAACTTTGTCAGTGCCAGCCATGGGTCGGATTGGCCCCTCTCTGATGCCGGCATTGCATTATTCCACCTCACTTCCACCCCAACCACCGCCATCTTTCCCCTCCCAATTAGACAATGCCTGAGAACGTCTCTCAAACCCCACCTGAAGGATGCGAGAGAAAAGCCGGTCTTCCATTTCCATTCTTTTCACCGATCGGAGACCGGTCCCAGTAGTCCCGCCATGTCTATCATGCCCTTTGTCGACGGTGGAGTGTGGGGTTTTGACAGCCAGTGGAAAGGCGGGCGAGATGAACCAGCGAGCGCGAGACGCAACAAGGGGGGGAAGGGCGGGGTGGAACGGGTACCTACAACGGTATAATTGGGGAATCTCCAGGGCTGGCTCCTGGCCCCGGGGACGACTGGACCTCCATCACCACCAGGCGGGGAGTACTGGCCCTCCATGGCCACCACACCGAGGGGCGGCAGGTGGTGGGACCGCGCGGAGGGGTTTGAAGCTGAAGTCTGGTTCGGGCCGGCCGCCAGCCCTCCGCCGGGGCTGGGATGTGGGAGCGCGAACGAGGGTTCCAGACCCGGACAACGAAGTAATCACGGAACGTCTGCGACGCTCTTGCGGCACTCAGGTATGAAGTGCCGGTTCGGACCCGGCCGGGTGCTTCGCTTCAGGAAGAGAAAAATGGAGACAGAGGATGCTCTCTGGGCGTGGCGGGGGTTGGACTCCGCGGAGGGGCTCGGCAGGAAGAGAGGGCGACGCCAAGGCGAACATGGCCCAGCTATGTCCTGCTCGAGACGGTAGTCGCAGGCCAGCATCTCCTCCGCGGTCGCCAGGCGCATGCGTGACGTCCAGCCCTGGTGGACAGGGACCCCGCCGTCCGGGGGGGAATCGCACTCCGCGACGTCGGTGTTCCACCCGTAGGGCCGGGAGGTCCCAGCGCTTTGCCCCATCGCTCACCAACTACCATGTCATAGACGGGGTGCTCGTCCACCGCAAGTGGCATGAGGGTATTACACCCCGGTTCAACAGGGAGATGGGGCGGAAAACATGACAGTTAAAGTCCAGATTCGGTGCGAAGTTATCACGGGCTGCAATGGCAATGTTGGTGATCGCTTGTATTTCTTGTGGTTGCACGGAAGACCACAAGTGAAAAAGAGCCCAGCAGCGTGCCCGTGGCAGAAGTGCTGGCCTCGTGGCGAGAAGCAGACGAGCGCACAACGTATTATTCGTTTCACTTAGAGAAGAAAAGAAGACTAAGAACAGGAAGCAACCAGCAGCTGGCCAAATGGCCAACTCCCTAGTCGTGGCCTACCTAGGAACTTGTCCCGGGGCTTTGGCCGGAGCCAAGCCGGAGCCCAGCCGGAGCATCCCCGGTTCATGTCGGAGCCTCCCCGGGCTGTCCCGCCCACCTCAGCGCCCTGTGGGTACAACCCCACAGGCCCCAGCCCGGTCGAAGACTGGGTCCATCACGCTCGGGCACGTATTGAGAATCGTGTGGAACAACCGGGCAGGACAAATACCAGCTATAGCAATCATGACGAGGGCGTGGTGATCAATTGAGGGGAGATCAGTGGCCACCTAATACTATTACTTCCTTGGTTTCTCCGGACGTTGGTCCACGCGGAGGACTGACGGTGCCCACGCTGGGGCGAAAAAGGTGTTTGTCAAAGGCTGAGCAATGTTTTATGATGACTGATGCTGTTGGGAACTGGGATTTCATGGTGCCGTAGTTGTCATGTCTCGATATGAACGGCAGGACGGACGTTCCGCGTTAGTATCACCCTGCAACCGATATATAATGGCAAGCGCTTGGTCAAGTTACCCGTATTAGCCGAGTCAACTCTCTCTGTGCCGACACCCTCGTGCTTCGCCTCGACCTGAATAGCAGGGCTATCCAGGCCGAGCATGTGCTGATGGTTATACTCGTTGACCTGAGCCTTGATAGGGTAAATACGCAAGGCGTCCGTAAAGCTGTCAATCTCCTCGGGGGAAAGCTTGATAGAACACCTGGATGTAAGGAGTTCCCATGACGGGACGGATACCTTGGCTCGTCGTAACTCCTCAAGGGCTTGGCGGAAAGGGGCTTGGTCTTTGCCTTGCTATCGCTGGACGGTGGTCAGGAAGACCGATTTGTCAAACAATAGGTAAGCATTGCGTCCAATGATCTCAATATCTGTCAGACTTTCCATCGTAGCATAGAACGGCTTGTTCAGGACAGGAGGGAGCTGGAAGAAGTCGCCAATAAGAACGACATTGAGACCGCCAAAGTATTCATCACGACACTCTGGAAAGACCTCTCGGAGCCGCTGGTCGATCCAGGCCAGCGGTTTAAGGCCTAGCATGCTCTTCTCGTCGATCACAAAATGACTGAGAGACTCTTGCCTCGACAACGAGTGTAGGCAAGCGTTGTTCATCCTCCGTTCCAGCGTTGGACCACCAGTTGAGTCGCCCTCTCCAACATCTCCTCCAGGATGGCCTTGTTCTCGACGTGTAGCAGTGGCGCGTGACACTCTCACGGTATGTGTGGGAAGCGGGCTGGCCCCCTTGCCGACCCTGACCTCGAGTTCAGAGCCGGAGGGGGCTTGTGTCCCCGACGGGAACCACAATTTGTCGAACCAGACATGGAGTGGGCGGCCAAGGGAGAAGTGGTGCGGGGGATTGGTACTGGCAGGATGCTTGTTCTGGAAGCCCGCGCCATTTGCAAGCCTTCTTCCTCGCCCCGATGGATTAGAACCATGTGCCGTGATCCACGAGTCGTGGCACAGAGGCTGTCCCCTCGGTCACTCGCTGACCTCGCCGTGGATGAACTATCGCCGCGAGGGAAGTTCACCGCCGCATGTTTTTAAATCACCTTGGATGCATTTTAAATCCTGAATGGTTTATTTACCAACCCCCTCGCTCTTCCCTCCCTCCCTCGCGCCACTCTTGACCCGCGGTTCAACCTCTCCCCTCCTCTCTCCCGCCCCCTCCCCTTCGCGCCTTTCACGAAACCCCTAAAAAATCTCACCCGCACAAGCGAGCAGCAAGCTACCCCATCCTGCCACCTCCCCCCCTTTTTTTCCCCTCACACCCCTAACTCACCCCCTCACCTCAACCACCCAACAAAGCAGCCCCCCCAAACCCCCTCACCACCCCGCCCATCGCCCGCCACATCCACGTCGCCCACACCTTGATCATGAACCCGCCGATCCAGAGCATGATACTGGCCGCGGCGGCGAGGAAGAAGCCCACGGCAAAGGCCTGAGTGGGGGTGTCGTAGAAGGTGGTGGGACTGGTGTGGGGGTTGGAGGTTGTGGCCGGGTTGGGGTCCGCCGTGGACGTGTCCTTGGGGTTATCAGTGGTGGTGGCGGTGGTGGTGGTGATTTTGATGTCCATGTTTATGTTGATGGCGGTGGCGATGATGGGGTCGGGGGATGGGATGGTGGCGGTCAGGGTCACGGTGGGAACGGCTGGGAATGGGGAGATTAGCTTTGGGTTTTGCATTAGGGTGGAAGGTCGGGGGGAGCTCGGGCAGACGACGTGTGTTGGCGGGAGAGGGATAGGGGGAGAAGGATAGCGGGAGTACGTACCATAGCGCAACACGCCAACAATCTGGGTAGGGCTCGTCTGGCCGATCAGATGGATTGTGATGGGAGTGGTGGAGTATGCCGTGGCGGGAGGTGCCATCAGAAGGACCACGCCGGCCAAGAGGAGAATGGCTGTGATGAGAGTGGTGTGGCTGAAGGGCACCCAGTGGCACTCGATCCTGTGAGAAGGTATGGTTGCTGTGATGCGTGGTTCGAGAGAATTCTTGTCTTTGTTGGAATGTGTCTCACTGATGCGGGAGAGGTGCATGCGTTGAAGTGCTGTGACGGATGCGAGGTTGCGGTTGAGAAGGCGTGTCACGGTTTCGAGAGGGTTCGTGTTCGGGTTGGTGTTCAGTTCGAACCTCAACTCTGCAACAACCAGCTTTAAGATTTGGGCGGCCAACTACAATGGAGCATTTGTAAGTGATTGTTGACTGTGAAAACTCTTCATCCGGAGACGGGGCGTCAATGGGTGGGAATCAGGGTGATGGCTCTCTCCTCAATCGCAGCCTTGGTCCAGTCATACTGGAGAGGGAGTGACAGGGCCATCGGGTTCTTACAGTCATTACCATCCTCTCAAAGAATGGAAACATCTATATCTCTGCCCGCTTCCATACCCGTAGACTGGTGGAGCTGAAGGTAGGGAAGCGAAACATACCTCGATAATAACCCAGGCTCTCCAGGGCCGCTTTATACACAGGGTGGCAAGAACACCCGACTAACTAAATTAACTAGTTAACATCTTTTCATGTCACGACATCTCAACAAACGAATTTATTCTGACAAAGGAACTTGATTATGGTTGTCGAACAGCCCAAGACCAACATATATGACAGAATAGAACAAAATGGTATCAGCGCACAAAACAACACAGGACTGGCTCTGGCCATCTCCTCCCCTGAAAACAAATATTTTCCCCTCTCACAGCCCAGCAATCATGGCACCCATCGCGAGGCCAATCCCAACACCCGCCCCCGCGAGCCCGGTACACCTGGCAGCCGCAACACCGGCGTTCTTGGACGAAGCACCCTGGCCACTGCCCGCACCCGTCGTAGTCGCAGCACCAGTCGGCTGAGATACCGGGCAGCTGACTGTACAGGGGAGATTTGAGGCAAACGGGGTCGGCACCGTCGTCCCGGTCTCGGTCGGCCCCACGGGCGTGAACACAGGCGCCTGGGCGGTGGTGAGCGTGACGTCCGGGCGGGAGTCGGACTCGTCCGGGTTGAGGACGTTGTCGATCATGTGGACCAGCCCGTTGGAAATCAAAATGTCGCTCTGGATGATCTCGGCGGCATTAACGTAGATGAAGTTGGTATGGCGTGTGACGGTCAGTTTGTTGCCCTTATCGGCGGTGGCAAGGGAGCTCGCGTTCTTGAGCTCCCACACGTGCGTCAGGTTGCCCGGCACGATGTGGTACTGCAGGACGCGTTTGAGCTTATCCTTGTCCATCTTCTCAAAGGTGCCGGCGAGTTGTTGGAAGGCGGCGTTGCGTGGGGCAAAGATCGTCACGTCCTTCTGCTTCGCAAGGTCGTCGATCATGTCGGCGGCATACAACGCGCCGACGAAAGCCGTCAGGTCGGTGTAGGCGCTGCGGGCGGTCGACTCGAGGGTCTCGGGGACGCGCATGACGGAGTCGATGACCTGGACCAGGCCCTTGTCAAACTTGAGATCCTCGACCAGCACGGTGCCGCGCGTGGCAAAGCCCGAGGTGAAGACCACCTCGCCACCGGGCTGCTTGGTGAGGATCAGACGCTGGCCGCCGGACACGGTGGAAAACTTCTCGTCGGTCAGACTCGTCGAGGCCCAGATGGAGTCGCCCTTCTCGATGGACGGCATGCCGATGACCTGCTTCAGGATGTGGTATTTGAGGGTCGCGGCGATGGTGCTCTCGTTGTACGCCTCCCAGTTCCCCAGTTTCCGGAAGGCATTGTCGTTGGGCACGGCAACCGTGACGCCCTGGGGCAGCTTCGCGAAGATGTCGGTGTGGTTCTGCTGTCGTCAGTCTGTGTCGGGGCAGGGAGGTGATGTTGGCGCGATTGGCGCAGCACGTACCTTGACCAGGCCACGGAATGTTGTGAGATTCACCTGGCCAGCTAGCACGGATTCCAGATCGGCTGCATGGACAGCGGGGGCGAAGAGGATGGTGGTGGCAACGGCAAGCAGCGCCGTGGGAAGTTGGGACCACATGTTGAAGAATCCAAGAGTCAAGATGCGCAAGGAAAACACGGCAGCAAACCAAGAAAATCAAAGCCAAGAGGCGAAGAGATGGTGGTGTCAAAATAATAGGACAAAATAAGACAGAGCAGGCGAGCTCAAGGTAATATAGGGCTGTCTAACGGCCGGATGGTCGACACCACGGCGCAGGACCCAAATTTGGAAAACGGAGAGAAGCTGAAGCTGACTTGACGCAGCAAAAGGTTGCAAGCTGAGGCTCGGCGCGCGGCGGCCATCGCGACGGTTTTCAATGTCCCAACACACCCACACAAACTTATCGTGGTGCCTGTGCCTGCCGCATGCTTGACACTACTCCGTACAGCGAGCCTGGTGGACCGAAATTGGCCCTCCCCGCTTGGGCTAAGGGCCGCTGTCGGGATGACGCCAAGCAGGCCCAGGATTGGTCGAGGGGTGCGGGAAGCCCTGTGAACTGTGAACCCCTGCAACCCACCCGCTCCTCCTCATGCCCAGCCACGAGCTGGCCTGACTGTGCCGCGCTCCCATTGGCTGAAGCATTGGCAGAATTTGGTTAGGGACCTTTCTCCCAGGCACCCACGTTCGGGTTCTGGCCCTAGCCACCCCTGCGATGCGTCTTGCAGCAACCAGATCCCCGAGTTTACGAGCAAGCCGCTGCGTGCAGCCATGCGCCCCTCTTTTCGCTTGCATGGGCAATCTGACAGCGACAGAGATTTGGGTTTGGTGATTCGCCATGGACTGGAGCTGGCAATGAGCTGGCAGCATCTGACGATTTCCTGTTTGGGTAACCTGGACAGCTTTCTCTGGTTGGGAACGTGACCCACATCCTTCTGCGGCTATCCTCTTTTGGTCGTTTTCGCAATCTCGTCGAATACCATGCTTGATAGGATCGATCAGTTCTCGCTGTGGCCGGCCCGTTCCTCGCAAAACACGCGGCAGCTGAGCTTCCCGAATGAAACAGAGGCAAAGGCATTCCCCAGTGTTGGGAACTCGGGTAAGCACACCCATATTTGCTTGAATCGGGCCCAGCGACAGTTAGGGAGTGGGGCATGGGAAATGGAATACCACCATGTTGGTGTGGGGCAGCAGCGCGGGGCAGCAGCGCAAAATGCCAGCTGCCAAGGTTGAAAGCAGGCCCCACCAGAGTCAAAAAGATGTTGGGGGTGACTGATAACAGATTCGCGCCGCTCGCTTCGCTTAAATCTTCTAGAAATCAAGAAAGCCTCTCCGACTTCTTCGCTTCCACGACTCTGGAATTACCTAGATCGCAGTATCCAAGCGAGTTTGAGGGCTGCCTGCGATGGCATATGGCATGGAAACCATCCCACGCGCAAGATGGACGGGGATAGGGTCTTCGGGCAGGGTTAGGGTCCCTGGACAAGACAGGATCGATCGACAACCTTAAAAAACTGTTGGGTTGGCAAGACCCGTTTGTTTACGTCAGATTTCTTGCCCGGCTCCGCGGAACTCTGACGCATCGCACCCGCCCACCTCAAAAGTTGAAGCAGAGTTTTGAAGGAGGGGACGGCCATGCTCAACTCACGTGTCGGCACCACACTGCTGCAGTCTCTCAACCGACGCGCCTTCTCGCCGAGGCCGCGGCTCTCTCCGACGCTGTCTGTTCGACTCGCTTCTGCCCGTCCTCTGCGCTTCTTCTCCTCGTCGCCCACCCAAGACAAAGACAACACCACCACCAAGAGCCCGCACACCAAGACCGACTGGCGCAACATGGCCGAGCAGGATATCACCAAATACCTGCGCCAGACGCACGACCGCGTCTTTGAGCACAACCGCTGCTGGGCCGCCGACAAGAAGGCCCAGGACCCGGACTTCTTCGTCAAGCTCTCGGCCGGCCAGAACCCCGAGTACCTTTGGATCGGGTGTAGCGACTCGCGCATCCCCGCCGAGCAGATCACGGGGCTCGAGCCCGGCGACGCCTTTGTGCACCGCAACATTGCCAACCTGGTGTGCAACACGGACCTCAACGTCATGAGCGTCATCACCTACGCCGTCGAGCACCTCAAGGTCAAGCACATCGTGGTCTGCGGCCACTACGGCTGCGGCGGCGTCAAGGCCGCCATGACCGCCAAGGACCTCGGCCTACTCAACCCTTGGCTGCGCAACATCCGCGACGTTTATCGTCTGCACGAGAAGGAGCTCGACGCCATCAAGGAAGACGACGCCCGCTACGACCGGCTCGTCGAACTCAATGTCTACGAGCAGTGCCGCAACGTCGTCAAGACGGCCTCGGTCCAGCAGTCGTACGCCAAGAACAAGTTCCCCATCGTCCACGGCTGGGTGTTTGGCTTCCACGACGGCCTGCTGAAGGACCTGGAAATCGACTTTGAGGGCATTCTGAAGGACATTCAAAAGATTTACAACCTGACCGAGGGTTAGGGTGGTTGGCGAGAGTGTGCTGCCGCGGGGGAAAACCCAAGATGAAAATGCTGTAGTTATCAGATACCATCGCAATGCCGGAATCAAGCAAGTCGGGTTGTGTGCAGTTCCGAGTTCATCTTCCTCTGCATGTGGTGTGTCAACGCCCCCTTTGCCAACTGAGTGGTAACCATAGAGCATGAACACCATTTTTCCTGCAGCTTGCTCAGCACCCAGATAAGGTGCGATTTCGTTACGGTTGTCATGGGAGACCTCCAGTTCCTCTCCTTGCCCGCGTGGCCATGTGCCAAGATATGGCGGGGGAGCAGGTTAATCGACATCGTCCTCTATCTGTCGGAATTGTCAGTGTTTTCCTCACGGCCTTGAATGGCCTCTCTCAGTCTCTTGATATCCTGACTTCTCTCAGTCTCATCATATCCGGACTTCACTAGGCCATCTACCCCGACTTCGATCCCCTGGATGTTGCTGACTCTAGGTTCATTGGAACTTGTTCACCGTAGCTATGCAAATATCCTGATAATGTAAACTTTTCAACCCGTCCTCATCGGTTGTAACGGGCTGAGCCCTGCAGCGGCCTCGGCAACCCTCGGCCAACCCTAACC